>APFE031144691.1:18266-71789 GCA_000404065.3 Pinus taeda
ATCAATTACCAATAATAATGCTTTACTATGCCCTTTGAATTCCTTCAAACTAATTTTTCAAACCAAGCTTATGCAAAAATTTAAAAAAAAAAACTACACACCTTTTTTGACTTTGTACGAGCTTGATATTGAGTCTGATGTATCTCTGTAATTTCGGATCATCCAGTTCTGAAATTTCAACCTACAGTAGCCCTATGCGTCCTCTTTCCAATGCCACCAGTCTGATCCAAATTGGATTCTCCAGGGAAGAGTTATGTCAAATCTCCCACAGTGACCTTATTATAGACTAGTTCAGTAGAGCAAACTTGTATGACGTGCCATGAGTCACTATTTCTACCTTTGGCTCTGAAAAAAATATATAGAAGAAACTACATTCCGTCCTATGTTTGTACCTTCTTATGAAATTTCAATCTGATGCTCAGAGAGAAAGTTATGATGATTTTCCCCAGGTCACCTGTTTGGAATGTAATTCAGGAGTCTGCAAAAAGACAAACTTCCTCAGATCATATCTCCGCAAATATAGTGCGAAAAGTTCTAAAATTTGGACCCGAAGTTCAATGCCATTTTGTCTCAAATGGGTTTTTTTTTTATCTTCTGAAATGTCGCAGAAAAAAAGTTATAGTGAAAATGCCATGATGACCTATTTGGAGCAGCGAAACCCTAGAATCCAAAGCTCTGATACCAAATGTTATGAAACCAGCTCACAAAAAGATAGAAAAGATAGTTTGAACGCCTTATGATTCAGCCTCTTCGAAGGGGGAAACCTCCTTTACATTACACAAATGAACAATTCTTGGATGATTCAAATGACAAACCTCCTTTCTATATATAGGAGTCTAAGGAGTCACAATATAACCCAGCCGACCTAACAATAATAATATAAAGCCACAAAAATAACAATAGAGGGATTCTATGGGGCACAGTAATAACAATATGGGGACAATAGGGGCACAACAATATTAATAAGGGATACAACTACAAAGTAATGGGGTAATCACTAGTATTATAAGGACCTAACATACTTCAGCACCAAATTCCACTTAGTACCCTGATACCTAGCTTCGTGCGAAGGGTATGGAAAATATTTGTGAACTCTGGCACATCTTGGTCCCTTCCATGTCGTAGCGTGGTCCACTTTATGTTTTTGTCTTCATAGCACTCGACAGGGTAATATTGTTCCTTGATGGAGTCTCGGAAAGAATTCCAAGTGGATGCAGCTAAAAACAGCAACGGTTCACTCTCGTCCTTTTGTTCACAGTAGGTTTCCCCCTAGTCCTTAACATGCGGGGTGGATTTGAGAAGTGCAAAAGTAATATTTTCCTGATTAGAGAATTCATGAACTGAAAAATATACTTTCAACAAATTTAAACATTTATCTATTGGGTTTGCGTCTATCAAACCTTTGAATATGGGAATATCGAAGTTAACGTGTACCTTAAAAGGAGCGTCACCTCCAGAGTGGTTGCTAGATGAAGATTCATCGCCTGTGGGTAATTGTTGAAGGATCTAGGAAAAGTTATCCATCATCGCGTCCCTCTGTCACTCGAGGGCTTCCTCAAGAAACATTTTGAAAGGATCTTCTGCCCCCTCGTCTTTATTTTCTTCCACCATGGGAGGTCATCAGGTTTTGTGAGGTTGATCTTGCAATGGTTCAACTAGATCAAGCCCTAACTCCTTATAACCTGACCTCGTTGGGGACATGCAAAGAAAAATAGAGAAAGAGAAGATCGCTCTGATACCACTGATCTGAACTTAAACAGGAACACAACAACTTACATATATAATCATAAACACATATATGCAGTGGAAAAACACTTCATTTCAGTAATAAAAAAATATTGAACTATGCTTATAAATAGAATGGAAATAAGATAGCTTGGGTGATGGTAGCTTATCTCTGAGAAGAGATGTGGCGGCTACATGGCTCTAAATTGTGTTACAATGAGGTTCAAGGGCCTATTTATTATTGGAAAACATGATAAAACCCTAAACAATCAAAACCCTAACCCCAAGAGATGTAACACCAAGAGTTTGTGGGCCCCATTGGGGTTAGTTGGGCATCCAACTTCCTGGGGTTGTAACTTGGTCATATTATATTTGTAAGGCATGTACGACACCTTATTGGAAAGGTCTCGCCACGTACTACAATTTTCGCCGCAGGCCCCTACTTATGGCCACTAGCATACCGCAGACCCCAAAAAACGACGTTTAGGGGGTCAAAACTTCTCCGGATGTTCAGGACCCGAAAAAATGCTAAAAATAGTAAATGTTGAAATGAACAAGAAAATAGACGAAACTGACTAGGGGGTTTAGGTGGAATAGGCGGGTGGGCACCAATATCCACCTAGATCAGATAAAGAGTTCAGTGAGGGACAAGGAAGAAATGACATAGGGTAAATGGGAGAAAGGTGCAGTTAATAATAATTGCAAAAGGAACAAAGATTAGCTAGCCAATGAAATGCATTGAAATGTGTAATTAACCATTATAACTCACCTCTAATTCAACTCAAGCATTGATGAAATGACCAATTATCCCATTGAATAGTTCTTAAAGCTCAAGTTCAAGTTTAGTATCTGTCAGTAATCACATTGGTTTTATACGTAGTAAAAATCTAAAATGAATTCAAACAATGAAAACCAAAAGGTTAAATGTAAAAGGAGTAAAAACCCTCATCAAGAACAATAGTTAATCTGAACCGAAATCTATTCTCACCATAGATCAAACACAGGACTGGAGCATTAAAATCGCAGGACAGAGTTTAGATTTCTAGATAATGTATTTAAGACTAGAAATGACATGGAGCTCACATAGGTTTAATGAATTAAACAAATGCATACAACTCAGAGGAAGGGTGAGCCTCAAATGAGCAAAACAACACTAAAATGTTACCCCATATGTCAATGTATGGGTTGTGCCAAATGATACCCCGCGGTGATGGATCACAATTGGTTGTCAATGTGGGGGTTCAAAAGTATGCACCCAACAGATGTCCAATAGCATAACAATATCAACACTCAAAAGATTTACAATCTGTTTACCGTGCAATAGTAAGGCAGGAAGGCTCTAAACAACCACTAATATATATATATAATCGAATTCCACTTCCAAACGTCTGTCATAACAATCAACATCACATAACTATATCAAAAACGCCATAAGGATCACATCATGTAACCATTAAAATGCACCAAAACAAATATATAATATAACCACATCAATGTCTACCAAACGAATGTATAATATAACTACACAAAATTTCCACCAACTATTATACCATAGCGCTCAATGTGACTTAGATTATCACAATACAATATGTATGGTTATGTTAAGTCTTGGATCATATTATTGAGTTTCAATAATGCATTGGAGACCTTTAAACATAGCTCTTTAAAATAATCTCATGCACTTCAAGCTTCTATAAATATGATTTATGCCTTGGACCATTCACCAATATAGCACCAATGTTTTGAGGATGGCATACAAGAACATATATGTAGTTAGGATGTGGCCACTTTAGAATTCAACCATATATATGTTGTCAGATTCAAACATTATGCTCAGATCAAGAATATATAGTCATCAACATACATATCATGAGGAAATATTGGATGTAGTATTATGTAAAAAAAAACTTTGTGGTCCCCCTTTTAGTCATGATAGTAAGACACAAGGTCGTAATACAGTAAAAACAATATTTTATGGTCATTTAAGGAGTGACCAAGCATGACAAAGGCAAGGATTTTGTAGTTTATTACAAAATTTGGGAATTTCTAAAGCAAATGTCAACATCTTGCTACTCCATGGGGAAATAGATGTGACTATATTGGTCTCAGGATCTGTGGTTTCACAAAATAGAAGGAAAAATAAATTTGAGGAAACCCAATGCCCCCTCCCCCCAAATAAGAGTGGAAGAGATACACTCACCTATCAATTTGTCACCTCACAAGACTAAAGTGTTTAAGGGAAATATTTTCTTAGGGAATAGGAGTCATTTATCATTATCTTGTCAGAGTAAAGGTAAATTCATTATTGATACTTATGAATAAGGTTAATATGATACGAGACACTTAGTTGTAGCATTATTTATTTTTGCTTTTTAAGTAGGCTGCAAACAAGCAAAGAAAATATATTGTTCTGTATAAAAAATTTCAATAGATGTATATCTGAAATTCTATAAATAATTAACAAAGGATGTAACACACAATGATAAGAAAATAAAATAAAATTAAGGAAAAGTAAAATGATAGCAATAAAAAAAAAGAATAGAAAATAAAATAACTCAAAGACGAAAGAAATATTAAGGTTAAACCGATCCTGAAGCAGGATCAGTAAATTGTTTGATGTGAGTACCATTTATAGGGTATGATAGTAACCTAGCATCATCATCTTTCAGCAAGTAAGAATTAATTCCAACCTTAGCAGTGATTTCACAAGTGCCAATCCAAAGTTTTTGAATTTTGTGTGCTTTCCCTTATCTGTGTGTGCAAAATCCCATAGCAAGACTTTTTCCCCTACTTCAAAGGTAGCGGCCTTAGCCTTTTTGTCATGATTTTTTTTTGTTTTCTTGATTTGATTTAGAACTGTAGTTCTTTGTTCATCAAGAGCTAGTAGAGTATGATACATTTTAATTATATTGGATTCATTGAATTATTCATCCTAAAAGGCTAACTGAAATGAAGATAATTATAATTCAACATGCATAACAACTTATTGACTGTAAACTAGCTGGAAAGGTTTCACACCAGTGCTAACCTTAGTAGTGGTCTTGTCTATCCTAGATGATTTGATTACACAGTTATGAACATTATAAGCCATGTGCACTTTGAATTGGGCCATGAGGGATCTTCTTGTTTGGCCTGTGTAGGCTTTCCCACAGGTGAAAGGTATTTCATATGTTATAGGACTGAGCATGGGGTTGGATTTGTCTTTGGCAAATATAAAGTGTTATCTAAGGGTGGTACAGGGTTTAAAGGAGGTTTGAACATTCATTTTCCATAAAATCTTGGCAATATGATCTGTAACACCATGAATGTAAGGGAGGGTAATTTTGGTTAAGGGGGGAAGAAGAAGGGTTGGATTTGGGTTTTGGATGGAGGGCTAGGTGTAAGAATTTTTTTTATTTGGGAAAAAAAGTAGTCATAAATTTGGAGGGCCTTGGTTAAGTGGAGACGCTCTTTGTCAAAGTGATGGGGATCAGAAATATGAATAGCACAAGTAAAAGGGTCTTGAGCAAGAAAAATTTTAAGGATGGAAATTTATTTTAAATTTTACAACAACAGCATCCAACTTTAAATTACTAGATCTAGAGATAGAGTTACTAATGGCCATAATTAAACCATTCCAACTTTCTAGCAATGAGCATAGAAATAACATAGCCATAAGTTCATCATCAAAAAACACCCCTGTAGAACTTAATTGACTAGTAATTGTGTTAAATTAATTTAAATGATCAGCAATAGATCCACCTTCTGAAATCTTCATATTTATTTTTTATTTTTTTTTAGTTGTGGTTCACAGACACCTTGGTCATCGGGTGGCCGCTACGTCCACGGAAAAATATGGGATGATCAACCCCGAAGGGAATCTAGCCCCGCAGCCAACAACATGGCCTAACCCCAAGGGCTTCGGGGAGAATGGACCCTATGACCTCCCAAACGGCGAGGCACTGATTTGACCAACTAAGCTAACCCTTGGGGCTCTAAAATATTCATATTAAATAGACACTTTAAAAGAAATATTTCATTTGAGGCCAAGGGTTTTTCATATATTTTGGCCAGCGTCATCATTAAACCATCTGTTGACATTTCCTTTGAAATTTTGAATGCAAGACACAGTCATATTGTTCCTAGTGCCTTTCTGTCGAGAAGATCCCATTCTTAGTTTGTCATACTCGTCAGCTTCTTTGATTTTCCGCTTAGTGGTAGGTACATATCTTTCTGATACATATTATCTTCCATCTCCATCTTCCACAGCTAGTAGTTTTGGTCGTTGAATTTCTCAACCCTAAATCTACCATCTTCCACCATTTCTTACACTCAAACGAGGAACCCTTTTTTTCTTGGGAGTTTATCAACCAAATAGACCTTTGACTGTGATACCAGTTGTTAGAAAAATATTATATATTACAGAGCAATGGAACACATAAAATATTGTGGAAACACAAACACAGAAAATGCATAAAACAAGAGAGACATAGATATATGTGGTTCACCCAATTTGGGCGACATCCACGGAGAAATAGCCAGTCCTTCCTTTTATATTATCCAGAAAAATGAATAGATACAACATATAGCAGATTTGTTGTAATTTCCTCTTCACTCTCACACAGATCCCTCTTTCTTTCTCACTCGGAATCATTATACATAGCTGCAATACAATTCCCTCATATAAACCAAGGTTTTACTTCTAGGGGAAAAACCCTAAATTAACATAACTTCTACAGTGATATCATTTATCTAATGAATGATCCAAATTGACTACGAAATTACAATATTTTACAAGGCAATTTTTCCTCTGATTTTTTGCTTCGGGGGCACTGCCCCCGAACCCTCGTGGGGGGAGAAAAGTCCCACACCCTGCATGGAGGGGTGTGCAGTTTTTCTAGGGTATACATATGGTTCAAACAAGACCACTGAATTAGGAAGATAATTAGGCTCCACGCCCAACACTTTTGTTATACATCTTATGTTATGTTTTTACTAAGTGATCTTAACTGGCATAAAATAATAATTGTAAAAGAAATATTGATTGACCCCCCTCTCAATATTTACAACAATTGGTATTATAGCCAGTACCTTCAAGCACAGCCTAACCGTTGGAAGGTATATCTCATGAACACAAATGGAAATGTCAAGAAGCAAAGGCTCCAAACCTTCTGAAAATATCTCCTCCCAAGTTATGAAAATAGATGTAAATCAAGTTGGAAAATCACCATTGTTTGATGGAATGAATTATGTACTATGGAGTACAAGAATGGAGTTCTTTTTTATGGCCCTTGGTAGTGAAGTATGGGAATCAGTTATTACTAAAAACACTACTATAGATAAGTCAAAATAATACAATATGAAATAAATGGAAGCAATCTTGACTGGCCTGTTAGATCCTATAAAAGTCAAAATGGAGAAATGTTCATCAGCAAAAGAGCTTTGGGAGAATATTCAAGATATTCACTCAAAAAAACTTTTTCTCATGACCTTAGATCTAGGATATGGTGGCAAAGAGCACAAACATAATCTAGAACCAAATAAGATAGTCGAAAACAAAATTGAAGACACCAAGAGAAAGGAAGAAGTAGAAGATGAAGAAAATATCAAAGGATATATTGTAGTTTCCCTGAAAGAAATATCCAAACTCAAAGAGTAAAATGATTTTTGTCCTTTTAAGGCATCAAATACAAGAAAGAACTGAGAATCTCAACAAGCTTAAGGAAGAATTCCATCAGAATGAGAAGAGACATTATGAAGTAGCCATCTCCATGACAACTCAATTATAAGAAGCATGGAGAAGGGAAGGAATTATGATAAGTAATCTCAAATAAAGATTTGATGAATTGAATAAATTTGAAGCAAAAATTTATCAACATGAAGAAGAATTCAACTTCTTAAATGTTCGGCTAAAGGAAGCAAATAAAGCAGAACAAGTGATGAAGATCCAGCTAACAAAGAAAGAAGAAGATTGTGAAAGGCTTGAAGAAGAGATTGTTTGCTTGAGAAATGAAGTTGACAAGCTATCTAAGATTCTGAAGAGTTCTCAAGCCTTTGATGACATCCTAAGCCATCAAAGATACCAACTTTAAAAATTTTGTCTTAGATATGCAGGTGAGGCTTCTAGCGAAAGTGATGCAAACCCTAAAGTATCAAAGAATAAGGATGTGGAGAAGTTTGAAAGTTGTACCCCCATTTCTGGAAGAAGAAAGGAAACGAGTGAAAATAACATTGGAAAAACCTATGCTCCACGAAGATATGTTAATGCTATCAAAAATACAAGTAGTAATGAAGGAACCTCAAGGGAAAACAACTTTAAAAATGCACCAAGACAATCCTCAGCTTCTAGGTATCAAACTATATTTTTTGGTCATTGTTACTCTTATACAAATTTTGGGCACATGGAAAAATATTTTATTGCTTACTGCAAAAGCTCTCAAGACTCTAGAAGGAAATTTGCAAGTAGACAATAAAGAACTCCAAATAGACCTTACAATTCAGTTGCCCCATCATTCAAGTTCAATTAGGAATGTTATCAATGTCACAACATTGGTCACATAGCATGGGACTGCAAAAGTAATACGAGGTGAATTCCTAAACAAACAAACAAAATGTTCTAAACAACCCAATCAAGTTGGAGAAGAAAATATGAGGAACCAAGAAAACAAGAACAGGACTTTTTCCTAAATTGTTAATCTATCTTCAAAATTGAATATTCTGAAGAGAAGGTGTTAAAGGGGATAACCTTGCAATTACCTTCATTCAAAGTTTGTTGCTGACAGTGTTGGTAGGTGGTCCAGTAAAGGTAGAGAAAGGACAAAGGACTCAATCAATCATGTTGATCCTCAAATCTGACCACAAGGGAATAAAGTTCATGAGGCAAGGAGAAGGAGACAGGGTCCATGGAAATTTGGAACTAGCGAATATGAAAAACATGATGTGATGAAATTCCCCATGTTGGATGATAGTCAGAGTATGCATGAAGTCGATTCAATCATAATTATATATCCTTGTGTCATCATTAATCTTATGTTGGATGAGTTGCATCAAATGGACAAGGATAGTCATGTTGTAACACTGCATAATTCTCTTGATAATTCATCCTTGTACTCAATATTGGGAGAAAACCATGAAGAATTCTGAGACATGAAATAAGATGCTCACAATTTTACAAGAGGGAAAATTTCCTACTATATGAAATTGATATGGTTTACAATAAGATGGAAGGCATGTGGCTCAACTTCATTGCAAAAATAACATATGTGGCTTTCAACTCTTATTTGGTCACCATATATGTTGGATCATCCCACTTGTCATGGAACACAAGAATGAAGAATCTAGGGATCTCAATATCAAACTTTGGTTTCCCTATATAGATGATGGTCATGTACATGCAGAATTTCACTATATTGTAGATTTATACTTGTGTATTGTGATTTTAGACAAGGAATAATCTCATCCTTGAAGACAAAAACTGAGCTACCTATGGATACATTTTTTTCTTCCTTCTAGACTTTTGTATCATAATAAGGATGCATAATAAAAAATGCAAGATGTTGTTATGGTAACTATGGACAAACATACGGAAGATGATCTCACTCCTTGTCCTCTTGTTTATTTGCATTGGAGGTCACTGATGAAAAGTCAGATGATAAATTTTATGAAGAAGCTTTCGAATGTTCTAGCAACAAATTTTGCCTTTTAACACTAAAAGGATGCCTTGTTTTTCCTTTTTCACAATGTGATATTCCATATATGTGAAGAACAGGTGGAATTTTTTTTCCAGTCATCATTTCAGATTTTGGAAAGATGAGGAGGTAAAGAGGAGTCTTTAGCATTACAGTGATATGAAAACCTAACATATATTAGCAAAAAATATACTATACGGTCATCAATCCTCTAATGGCTTGTCATCTACGCATGAATATTTATCAGGGCATCAAAGTTCTAATAGATATCCATGCCACTGGAAACTATGTTCACCATATAAAGACTATTATCCATTGTTTAATATAACACCTCAATCTTGTTGTCCAGGGTTGTGTTTCAGCGTAATTCTATTTCAAAGAAATATTAAATGAGAGACTTCCTGATGTGATTGGAGGGGATTGACTTGATAATGCACTAGAAGATGTAGAATTGGGATGTTGGTGGGGATACATCAAACTTGCATTGAAAAACAAAGTTCCTTTAGAAAGCAGAGCTATAATTACAGGTCTACAACTTGAGTATTGTCATCAAATGAAAATAATTGAATTAAAAGAGGAAGCACATATTCAAGCGGCGCAGTTCTCAGTGGCAGATCATAAGGAGAAGTTGATGACATGGGAAGAAAATGACAAGAGGAACGGTCTAGAGAAGGATCATATTGATAGGGATAGTAGCATATGAGGAAATTGTTGCCATTAATTTCAAAGAGGGAGAGAGTGTTGCCATCAATGAAAAAGAGGATATTATTGGATAAGGTTGTCATTGATTTCAATAGGATGTCTAGCCCTAAAATTTTTGAAGCAAACCCTAATATTCCTTAGATGAACAAGTATATATTGATACCCTAAGTGCATGGATGAAGCCCTAGAAGTATATGCCATGGCGCATAGAGTTTGAATATGGCAAAGTCTGGTTGTGAATATCAAAAAGTCTGGTTGTGCTCTGAGCATGTTGATAGTGTATTTTTATGATATTTATTTTAATTGAAAATTGAAATACATTGTGCACTTTATTTTTCAAACTAGGGTCAGTAAGCTTACGAGGCACTTTGTGCATTATATAGAAGAAAGAGGAAGGAAATCCTAGTTGTAAAACACACTTGCATAAAACAAACATGCTTGCATGAAATTGGAATGCGCGGGGGAATACGGGTAGGGTCTCATGTCTGCAGTACGAGATTTTGCAGCTGGCAACGAATAGCAGAAACACGTAGGCCGCTCGACAGCGATGGACGCCCCTCTTACCCTTGTCTTTGCTACCGTAACAATGTTTTATTGAAGTTATTGTGCCTGTAACCCTACTGCTCTCACGCCCGGTGTTTAGGCCTCCGTTCTCACTATCACCTGCCCTACTCACTGCTCCCTCGACGGTTACCCTCAGGCAGCTGGCGACCTGTGTTCCCCGACAGCTATGGACCTCGATCTCGTTGGCTACTCAGAAGAACCGTTGGTGGAAGGCTCTATTTGGATGACCCTACATGTTACTAAGGATGTATGACTCTGTTTAGCTGTATGTTGACAGAAACCATCGCTGGTTTTCCTCTATCCTCGGGCCCTTCGAATCCTTCGGTGATACTGTCGGATGACCCCTCGACCTGGCCGGCCCTTTCCACCCCTCCGCCGTCACCATCCTCACTAGGGTTTTCCTCAGGTTGTCTTAACCCTAACCCTGTGGATATTTGTGTTGCCTTACCCTCCCATCCATCATCCTCCGGCTTTAACAATTCCTTACCCATCTCATCCACTATCGTCGTCTCTAAACCCCTGATCACGCTGCATTCATTTGCCCCCCCATCCGGCAGTTTCTTGAACGTCCCTCCTTTATCGGACGCCATTCCTTCCGACCCTCCCCCTCCTCCTAAGGACACACCCATCTCTGGTGATAACTCAGATCAACAGGGGGATACAGCAACTGAAACACGGCCTCGCAAGAAATCCAGATGCTTTAGATCTAAAGCTGAGGACATCATTCTTAGACTCAAGGAAGATATACAGTTAGGGGAAACAATGGATTTCGCAGACAGAGTATTGGTTGGAAGAATCTGAGGTCACAACTACTCTGCGGCCCGTTTAAAGTTATGGGCCTCCGAGGTTTGGGGACATCACCTAGCCAACATACCCATTGTGCAGACCTTCATGAGAGACTGGTTTGCGTTAAGGTTCGCCAGGCCTGATCACACGAACTGGGTATTATCTTCATACTTGCACTTTGATCATGCGCCTATCCTTCTAAAGAGTTGGAAACCACTTTTTGACACGGAAACAAAGCAGATAGGGGTTGGCCCAATATGGATTAGACTATCGGGGCTCCCGCTACATTGTTGGTCCGAAGACATCTTCCGCTGCATTGGGAATTCTCTGGGAACGTATATGGAGTATGACAAGTCTTACCAATCCACAGGCAAGATGGCCTATGCCAGGATACTGGTCCATATGGATACCAGAGGGGGTTTACAGGAACACATCACCATTCAGTGGAGGTCATACTCTAAGAAACAGCTTCTGGACTATGAAGGAAGTACCTTATAGATGCCGAAGATGCCATAAGGTGGGCCATATATACAAGGATTGCCCCCTGATCACAAGGCAGGTCAGAGGTCAAATGAAAATTAATCGGGCTCATCAAACCCTCAGATCCAGTCACAGTCTGCAATGGAAGCAAAAGAGCAGCCACAACAAGCAACAATAGAAGCAGGCTAGGTTTACGAGAAAGAGACAAAGAAGAAGCATGGGAAAGCTCCACTCCGGCCACCTTCTCCACCTTTGACGAAAGCCCTGACGACTATAAGGGATGCATTTTCCACGGGTATGTCAACTCCTATACTCTCCAATGCTTTTATTTCATATGAATCTCCAAATAATTCTTCTACACACTCTCATGCCAAAGCCTCTGCTTTTAATTCGGATGCTTCCCTTTGTACTAAACAAGTTTTTGACCCTCATCACCCCCCAGCTCCATCGAGATGTCCTCTATCAATCAACGTTGTCCTAACACAACCCCTCCCCCTGTTTACATTAACTCTCATCCATCCATCCCTAAGGCCCCCTCGCATCCTCTTCCCGACCATCCTATTAGCACTGAACCTCGATACCCCGTGCACTCGAGGTTTCGCTCACAAGGTCTTGACACTATAGGATTTGGAATTGACTCAACCCCCTTGCTACCTAAACCACCTCGGGGGCGCCCCTCCTCACTATCCAAAGCTAAACCTCTGGCAAGGGAGGAGATCGCCACTGGTAAACAAAAAAACATAGATTGGGTTCTTAGAGTAGAGCAAACCCTCGACCTCCCTCCTCCATGAAAATGCTCTCCTTTAACTGTCGAGGGTTGGCTAGCCCTGGGAAAAAATTAGCCATGAGACGACTGATTGCCTCGGAAGCTGTAGATATCTTTTTTCTCCAAGAAACCCTTGGCCCTGTTAGCACTATCACTCCCTTACTTGAATCATGGTTATCAGGATGGTCATTTCATTCGCTAAATGCCACGGGAAGATCTGAAGGGGTAGCCTTGGGCATTAACAACCATTCTATTAAGATGAATAGTGTATGGGGGGGATATGGTTTCCTGGGAGCTAATATATACTCATCCACCCTTGAAGCTGCCTACAGAATCATCAATGTATATGGCCCTTGTCACGATAGGGCCGAATACTAGAGGAAACTGCTCAACTCATTAATACTCCAGCAACACAACATAATCCTGGGGGGGGGATCTGAATTTTTCCATAGGGTATGCGGAGTCTTGGGGCCATCAAGCACAGGTGGACATGCTATCGGCATTTTTTGAGAACCTCCTGGAGGACCACAACCTTATTGACATCCCCACTGCCAAGATCCAGCCCACAAGGAGGAATAATAGAATTGGTGAGGCTAGCCTTGCCAAAAGGCTACACAGATTCCTAATCAAAGAACCTTCGGTTAATAGAGGTACCCATATCAGACAATGGGTTGGATCTGGGGGTCTATCTGATCATAGACCTATCTATCTGGAAATGCAGGATTCCATTGATAAGCCAAAGGCTCCATTCAAATTTAACTCCACTTGGCTGTAGAATGTTGATTATATGAGGATGGTGGCTGACTACTGGAAGGCTCACCCACCAGGAACAGGAGGGAACATTGTGGACGACTTTGTCCATAATCTGAAGGAGTTGAAATCCCTTTCCAAAGCCTGGGATCACAGGAAAATAAAACTGGAAGACCACTTGCTTAGGACAGTTGAGGAGGACATCTATACTTTCGAGGAGAATACTGGAGGGATAATCTCCTCCCAAGAACAAAAATATAAGATTGCCTCACTGATGCATAAGAAGACTCAAATCCTGGAGGACAGAGAAGAGAGCTAGAGGATAAGAAGTCAGGAAATTTGGCTTAAGGATGGGGACGACAATACCAAATTCTACCACAAATATGCCAACGAGAGGAAGGCGATCAACACAATATGGGAGTTAAAAAATGAGCATGGACAAGTTATACAAACCTTTCGAGAGCTAGCAGCACTGGCTAACTCACATTTATAAGGCTCCCCCTATCACCACCCTGGTTGGAGTAATGTGCATTACCCAGATCTTTCCCATATTTGTAGATCAAAAGGCAGATCTGGAACTTACAAGAGAAGTCACTCTAGACGAGCTTGAAGGAACCTTAAAATGTCTCAAGAAGGACAAGATCCCAAGGCCGGATGGTTGGACAATGGAATTTTACATTGTTTTTTTTTTATATCATATGGGCAAACCTGTTAAGGATCATTGAAGACTGTCGAAGGCACAGGAGGACGCCAGAAGGCCTTAACTCCACTTTCATAGCTCTCATCCTCAAAGTTGATAAACCCTCTACCTTTGATGATTTCAGGCCTATTTCTTTGTGTAATTGTATCTACAAAATCAATGCTAAGATCATTGCCAACCGTCTAAGGCCAATCCTGTTCTCGCATATCTCTCCAGAACAATTTGCCTTTCTACAGAACAGACAGATTCACGAGGCGGTCGACACAGCGTAGGAACTACTCCACATTGTTCAGCTCAAAAAATTGAAAGGTATGATAATGAAGGTAGACTTATCAAAAGCATTTGACAGAGTTAATTGGCTCTATATCTGTATTTTGCTAACACACTTGGGTTTCCCCTATACCTTCATTAAATGGATTATGAGTTGTATAACCAACGTCTCTTATAACATACTTATTAATGGTTCGACATCTCCCTTTTGTCATGCAGAACGAGGGCTCAGGCAGGGATGCCCTTTATCCCCTCTCCTATTTCTCCTCATAATGGAGGGTCTTAGCAGAATTATTGGAGAAGACCATAGGCAAGGGCGGATTGCAGGAATTAAGATCACTGATACCTACAAACTGACACACCTGCTCTTTGTCGATGATGTACTTATTTTCCTCAACAGAGGCATTGGTGACTTAACATCTCTGCATAATGCTTTTGGAATATTTCAAAAAGCCACGGGAATGGTGTTGAACGAAGCAAAGTCTACTATCACAGCGACAGGATGCTCTCAACACAAAATACAGTATGCACTTAGGATATTCTCTTTTACTCTCCTTCCCTTGGATGGCGGTATGAGGTACCTCGGCTATTGATTAAAGCCTCATGGACATAAAATAGCTGATTGGACCTAGCTTATTACCAAGGTAGAAAAACGCCTCAATGTCTGGTACCATAAATACTTGTCAAGAGCAGGCAGATTGATCTTGATCAACGTTGTTCTGGAAGCAACACCCGTATACTGGATGACGTTGGCTTGGATTCCTAAAGGGATATTGGCCAGGTTACAAAACATTTGTTGCCGATTCTTATGGAAGGGGGATCAGCGTGGGAGAATATTTGCATGGGCCAGATGGGAGACCCTTGCCCTGCCCAAACAGTGGGGAGGTTGGGGGATCAAGAGGCTGGATGTCTTCTCTAAAGCGTTGGTAGCAAAGCTAGGATGGCAATTGCTCAACAATTGTAGCCTATGGACAAAGGTCGCAGTCTCCAAATATATCGCCCCTACCAATACTCTAGACTGGATTAGACAAGCACAAAGGAATTCCTCAAATATATCCATCATTTGGAAGGCTGTAACAAATGCTATGAGTCTTATTCGGAATGGACTGACTTGGAGAATCCGTTCTGGATCACTTGTTCGCATAGGGGAAGACCCCTGGGTTGGTTGTGGCAATGCTCATAGGATACCTGCGGAGTTGAAAACACTTCTTGTCGATCAGGGCATCACACATGTTTGCCATATAGCCGACAATTCCCATTCTACCATGGCACAACAGGCCTGGAAATCAGGGAACCTTCTTAATATCCCTCTGCACTGGCAACAAGATTGACGTGACTACGCATCTGCATTAACAGAGGCCCATATCAAGATCACAGAAGGGGACGACGAACTTATATGGGCATTTGCCAAACATGGCACATGCTCACCCAAGGAAGGATATCTGGCATTGATGGAACCTTATAAACCCCAAGCTACTGAGCCTTGGTGGAATCTGATGTGGAAGCTCAAGGCAGCTCCTAGAACTAGGCTGCTAATGTGGTCTATTCTGCACAATAAAACCCCAACTGGTGCAAATTTGACGAAGCGATCTTATCTAGGACCATTTTAGTGCCACCTCTGTAGAAACTATAGTGAAGACAATGATCACCTCTTTCTGGACTGTCCTATCACCCAAGAGATATGGAACAGTCTACACACATCGCTTCCCATTTTATGTCGGTGGCATGGTGTAAATATAAAAGATGCATGGAACAACTGGTGGAAGGCCACCACAGGGAAGGAGAAAAAATTGCCATTACTTACATGTTGGGCTATATGGATAGCCAGGGACTGCACCATATTTCATCAGAAGGTTCCTCACTGGCCCTCTATTCTAACTAGAATAATCGCTGATTATCACTCCATCCCATAAGAGACCACCCAACAGCACAACAAGAATATCAGCCTGGAAATCATAAATACCTCTATACCATGGGCATATTTCGACGGATTGGCCCAGGATATTGGTTGTGGGGGGAGGGGGAGCCATATTACATATATCAAAAACCCATACCTTTCAAATTCAATGGGTCTGGGTAGAGGCACTAATAATTACGCTGAGCTCATAACAGCCAAATTCCTCATCCATTTTGCCCTGAACAACCAGTGCACAAACCTCCAACTCTTCATGGATTCAAAATTAGTATGCAACTGGATAAATAAAAAATCTAACTGCAATGCATACACATTGAGGCATATCTTGGATGATATTCACAAGCTCATCTTGACTTTTGACACCTTTGTTTGCCATCACATTTTCAGGGAGCGCAACACAGCTGCCGATCACCTATCCAAGGAGGCAGCACAGGGATGATGGCACTTGGATGATTCATGAGGAGAAGGATGGTGTTACTTATCAGCACTATTATAGACCGTTCATGGATCTAGAAGCATAACTGGATGGCTCAATATGAGCCAGGAAGTTTTTTATTATATGTAAATATTTATGTCTTTTCTACATGCTACTTAACTACAGAACTAAGTTGAACTATACTCTCTCTGCGTAGAGACCATAATTTTTTGCTTTTTGCTCCCTGTATGGAGCATTACTTACTACCTTTAACTTACACTGGACAAGCAATGCCTATATACTGCATATGCTCAGCATCTACAAAATGTAATTTTTTCTCATTAATGAAAATTACAACTTTTTCCACAGGAAAATATATATATATATTAAAACGTTACATATTAATATTTAAGGAATTACAAATCTCCATTTACTTTTTCTATATCTCTATATATTTGATGTTCTGTTACTCAACATGCATATTGAAATATTTTTGTTATTAATACTTTTTAAATGTTATATATCAACTCCATATGAAGAATGAAATAAATTATATCTCTATCAAACACAATAGAAAGTAAAAATATAAGAAAGTAATTTGAAAACAATTTATTCTAACCTTGCATTTTAATCTTTGGTTTGAAAACTATGAACCACTTATAAATAAAGCCAGGTTGAGGTTAATCATAGGTTTGCAAGAAAACTATAAAACACTTATAAATAAAGTCAAGTTGAGGTTAATCTTTGGTTTGCAAATTGTAACTCAGGTTGAAGTTAATCTTTTGGTTTGCAAACTATAAACCACTTACAAATAAAGTCAGACTATAAAATACTTTATAAATAAAGTCCACTTATAAATAAAGTCAGATTGAGGTTAATCTTTGGTTTGCAAATTGTAACTCAGGTTGGAGTTAATCTTTTGGTTTGCAAGCTATAAAACACTTATAAATGTTGAAATCTTTTGCTTTGCAAACTATAAACACTTATAAATAAAGTCAGGTTGAGGTTAATCTTTGGTTTGCAAATTGTAACTCAGGTTGAAGTTAATCTTTTGGTTTGCAAACTATAAAACACTTACAAATAAAGTCAGACTATAAAACACTTATAAATAAAGTCCACTTATAAACAAAGTCAGATTGAGGTTAATCTTTGGTTTGCAAATTGTAACTCAGGTTGAAATTAATCTTTTGATTTGCAAATTATAAAACACCTATAAATGTTGAAGTTAATCTTTTGGTTTGCGAACTATAAAACACTTACAAATAAAGTCAAGTTGAGGTTAATCTTTGGTTTGCAAATTGTAACTCAAGTTGAAGTTAGTCTTTTGGTTTGCAAACTGTAACACATTTATAAATAAAATCAGGTTGAGGTTAATCTTTTGGTTTGAAAAATATAAAACACTTATAAATAAAGTCAGATGTGTAAACAAACTTAGTTCGCAGATTAAAATTCAAATCAAATTCATTGAATTTTATAATAAATAACTTATTTGACCTCTAATGTTAATCTTTGGTTTGCAAACTATCGGGTGTGTAAACAAGCAATAGATCATTTATAAATAAAGTCGGGTGTGTAAACAAGCAATAGATCATTTATAAATAAAGTCGGGTGTGTAAACAAGCAATAGATCATAGATCATTTATAAATGAAGTCGGGTGTGTAAACAAGCTTAGTGACCAATGAAATTTAAAAATTCAAATTCAAATCAAATCCATTGAATTTTATAATAATTTTAATTAAATTAATATTTTAATTTTTTTTAAATTAAAAATAATAACATTGATGTTTGAATCTACAACTCAGCTCAGTATGATGAGAGAGATGAGATGTTGCAACTCAGTATGATGAAAGATATTGTTAGATTTGGATTTTTTCAGCTCTTAGTCATCTAGAGTTAATAAATCTAAGCTAATTAATTAAAATTAAAATAATAAAATTTGATCTTTCTCAAACTCTTAGTAAATCTAAAGTTAATGAATCTAAGCTAGTTCATTAAAATTAAAATAATAACAATATAATACAAAAATTAATTCAATTTAAAATATATTTTAATTTTTTTATTAAAAAATATTACAAAAGAAAAAAATTAGAAAAAAAAAAAAAAAAAAAAAAAAAAAAAAAATTAATCAAAAAACAAATTTATCTTTACAATTTATTATAACTATTAAAATAATTTAAAAAAACTCGTATTCAATTTATTCATCAATTTTGCCCCAAACAAATCATCAAAAATCTTAAAAATCTAAAGTCCGGATTTCTTCTAAACAATAATTAAATTTCACATTAATTATGTATGTGAGATCAGCACTTTAAAATCAAGCATAGTTTGTACAATATCTTACCTATAAAGATCCTAAAATTAAATGTGCAAAATAAATAACATTTACTTATTAATCTATAAATTTAATTTAATATAAATTAATTATGAACAATAATAATTATATAAAACTTTAATATTGTGATATAAATAATATAGAATATAAATCATAACAAATTATTATTATAACGCTCTTTTTTGTGAGATAAATTACAACCTCTTTTTCTAATCAAAGGACATAAAAAGTAAAGAACAATATATAGAAATTGGAGATAAAAAAGTAAAGTAGAATATATACAATATATACCTCTGTAATAGAATTTTAAGATCGTGATTATATTAGACACTAAAACTCTAAATTGATTATATGAGATCTTTTTTCAAAGGAAGTACAACCTCTTTCTCTGAAGGGGAGAGAGTCCAACAATCACTGGGTGAAGATCCCTTGTCCCACGAGGGATCTAAACACAATAACACAATTCTTCCAATAGAAATAAAATTTGTATTGATTTCTAATAACACAGTTTTTCAGAACACTATTTCTGTGTGACGGATCATCTGCCTCAAGACCGAGTGTTGATTTTCCAAAACAACTCCAACTTAATTTTCAGTTTAGAAACCATCAAAATTTCTCCGGTATGGAGATGATACTCAGAAAATATAAAAGGTACGCAGAGCCAATGATTTTGGCACTTCATATTTTGCATCAATGACAGACAACACAATTACGATAGTCACATTTGACTGGAAGTAATGGCCCTTCACAAGTTTATATAAAATCCATTACATGCAATGCAAATTAAGATTTAAGCCATAATCTTAGCTGACTTTAGATAAAGGCTGTCTACAACTTTGCTAATATTCGAAATAGTTTCCAAAGTAGCGGAGAAAATGCCATCTGGTTTTTGATCTTCAAAAATAATGAGGCAACCTGCACCCTGATCAAGTGTACCAGCAAATTTTCGCTCCAAAATCATCTGAGACAGCTTATTTTCCACAGTATCCACGGGCAATCCAATCAACTCTGCTATATGCAATATTTCAACCCTTGAAAAAGGTTCGATTAAACGACACAGGTTCTGCTCCAGAAGGGTGTCATATAGAGAAGACAAGTGCCTGTGAACAATGGGATCTTCCTCTAGTTGTGCCTGGTAAGCTTTTAGAGCAACCTCAAAATCTTTCAAAGAGCGTTTTGAGTGTGCGTCTGCAACAGCCCTCATGGCATCCAACTCCACACCCATGTACAGCAGCCCTGCCTTAGAAGAAATAAGCCCTGCAACATCATCCGCTTGGTTAACCATTATCTTGCAAAGAAGCATATACTTCAAACTGAACACCGCACGAGGATCCTCAAGAGCATTAAATGCCTCAAATGCCTCAAAAAAGTAGCTAAAAGCTGTTTTATAATCCTTCTCCTCGGCATGAAGGATTCCACTCTGGAGATCAATAGTCCCTTGTTGAGCAGGCGGAACATATATCGCATTTGCAGCTGTTCTGGCTGCAGTTAGGGCAGCTTTAGCCTTTGGAAGATTTCTCAAAGAAAAGTGAAGCTTACACTCCAATAAATCAATATCAACAAGCAGCAGTTTATCATCCAGCCTCCTAACTTCTTTTACAAGACCAGAAATGAGTGTCAAAGCTTCCGAGTACTCTTTGCTTTCCATTAATAAAGCAGCAAGCCTGGCTTCAACCCTCTGCCTTAAAAATGTTCGTTTCTCCAAACGTGTCCATTCCACCATTTCCCTACATAGAGTTATCTGAAGCTGTGATGTTCCCGGGATCTTTGCAACCGCATCAATTACTCCTCTGACAATCTTAGCAGTCTTAGCCTTTGGAATCAGAGAAAAGAAGGGGCGTAGAACTGTAAGGAGACTCTTCAGCTCCTCTCCCCGCTTCTCCTGTGTGAGGAGATCAGAAAGGTTTGAAATTGCCTGCTCTTTGATCCGAAGAGACTCGGATGAAGATGAAGGATTCTCAATTATCTGATGAAGAACAGAAATAGCCCCTGCAGGGTCAGTGCTCTTGATGTCCAAGGCACGACTGAGAGACTCTGTGGTTGCAGGTATAGAAGACATCGCTGCAAATAAAAAAGAACAAGAAAATCAGTATTTCCTCTAGTTTTTCTGGAGAAATAAGTTCCCCTCAATCCCCCACGTATTAAGCATTTCAAGTGAGAAAGCTGGTAAACTTCAGCATTCCCTCTACTTTTTTCTGGAGAAATAAGTTCCCATCAATCCCCCACGTATTAAGCATTTCAAGTGAGTAAGCAGCAAGCTGGTAACCTACCAGCACCCTGCAGACTCCCCGCTTACTCTGGTTTTCCAGATTGAAGGTGGTATTAACAGCAAGCCTCAGTAGTGGCTGGTAACCCAGCATGAGTCGTTGAAAATGGATCCCACAACCTCCCTGGGGCATGACACCTTAGTGGAAAAGGTTGAAGCTTACAGCAGATGTCCTTCAGCACCTCTTCTTCCATCTCAGACTTGACAGACTCTTCTGCCACTGCAGGCAGAGATTGACAAAGCAGACCATGATGTATTGCTCACTATGATTTTGTTCTCTGCCTCTTTGTTGATACATTCAATGGATTCGACTGTGTTTTGTCTCAAACTCTTCAAATTTGTGTGGTTGTTTTACTTGTGCGATCATGCTGCAGGGATATAGTCTGTTATTTCATGCACTTACCTTGAATTGTTCTATCATTCAAGGCACACATTCTTCTTGTTTCATTTACTTCATCGCTCCTGTCATTTGGATAATAAATATGATCTCAACCTTGTTATTTTGTAGCTCAATTGTTCAAGTCGTCCCAGCCTATAGAGGCACCCATTTGGCCTCCTAGAAAGATATATACAAAGGTTTCGACCTCCTCCTCAAAGGTAATTCAGATCACTTCTGTTCAAGCATAAAGATTACTTCTGTTCAAACGAAGGAGAGAAACAATGGCAAATCAAGTTTAAAGGGCAAGTTGAGAATCTGGGCAGAACATCTCTGAGCATACCGAATTCTGAAGCAGACCACATCCAGACAGACTGAACCTCTGAGGAACAGTAGACTGAGCTTATGCACAGTCCAAATTTCTGAGATTACTTATTTTGTTTGACCAGATTATACCTAGGTCTGCTCATGGTCAGTTTGACCTCTGTTTTGACTGGAAAGATAAGGTCATATCTTTTGTTGAATTGAATGATTTCTCTAAGAAAAAAGTTGCTGGGCTTTTCCCCCAAGTGGATTTTCCCAGGGTAAATACTTGTGTTTCTTGTTTGGCTCTCTTTATGACCCTACTGGCATTTTGTTTCTACTGTTGAGATCTTCTGTGTAATTGCTTTATGATGAATGTGAAGGCAAAAAAACATTAATATAAGAAGTCATCAGAAATAATAATAAGATCAGAAGATCCTTGAAAACTCAACAGAATTTACTCTGTTCTCACGTGCTTTCTAGACACTGGATGGCAGTTTAAGCACAGTGCTTTCTTTTGAGTTCATATCTAGATTTGTTCATTAAAAGACAACATATGAAAAATCTTTGAGACAACCCCCAATGGCTGAAAAAAAGAAAAAGTCCCAGGTCATAGATTGCCATCGTTTATTCCTTTTACTGCAAATTTTTGTTGCTTATAGTCGAATTCCTAAATGTGATATAATTGTGCATAGGGTCAATCCTGAGTTTAGTCAATCTTGAATTCTTGGTTTAGTTAAAGCCACAATGAGCACCTTCCATTTCAGTTCATTGCCTTGGTCAAGTGTTGACTCGAGTCAGGAATAGGCATGGAAGTTAGTGTGAAGAGACACCAGGTCAATATTGAATTCTTGGTTTAAACTTTAGTTAAAGCCACAATGAGCACCTTCCATTTCAGTTCATTGCCTTGGTAAGTGTTGACTCTTTGAGTCAGGAATAGGCATGGAAGTTAGTGTGAAGAGACACCAGGAGAAGTCTCGAGTCATGTGAAGTGTACCTATATTCAGCCTTGAGGCTTAAACCCTTCCTCACCGACTCCAACTTATTATCTGATGATTGGTCCAAAAGCAAAGTGCTTCAATGGTTCATTGAACTCATTGGCAGCCATCCTGCATCCAACAGGACTTATCATCATTGGGCCTTATTTGGATGAACTTCATCAGTGTTCGATTCCAACACATCTTTCTCACCAGTGGGTTGTCCTCATACCTTGGAGCTCCTTAACCTCGTTGGAGGGTTTTCTCACATTGGGCAGGTGTTTTCATCATTGGCATCTAAGCAAGTGATTTCTTCCAACTTATCGACTACAGCTTATTTTCCAACGGGAAAATCATA
Organism: Pinus taeda; assembly: GCA_000404065.3. NCBI lineage: Eukaryota > Viridiplantae > Streptophyta > Pinopsida > Pinales > Pinaceae > Pinus > Pinus taeda. The sequence goes on from APFE031144691.1 coordinate 41,620, forward strand.
CAATTTAGGTGGGTTACAAGTTGTGGTTGCAAATGGGCATGTCTGGTCATATCTTTTATTTTAGATGATTCACTAAGGCACCACACCTTAAACTCTATTGCCAAGTGGACAACCACTTTGATCTACAAGCCAGATTCACTAAGGCACCACACCTTAAACTCTATTACCAAGTGGACAACCACTTTGATCTACAAGCCAAGCTTCCATGGATCAGTTTTCCAGAGTTGTAGACTACAAAGATTAGATGGTTCACAACATCCTACTAGGGGATGTTGTCCCCCTTTTACTCATCGTTGTTAATGCCCAAGTCACGTCCGCAACTGGAAGGTTAAGGTCTAGAGCAATTTCATCATACTAGTTTAATTACAAGTACATCGAAGGTTTCACAGTGATCAGAGCTAGCTACACAGTTAGTTTTGTCAGATTTCAACGAACTTACTATAATAATAAAGTGAATTTCAGAGTTTCGTATATTTTCTCTTAGGCTGCCTAGTGTGTTGGGTTGAAGTGTGATTAAATATTGTCCAATGTTTGTTGCTGTAAACTAATATTTCCAATCAGCCCTAAGGCTAAAGTTCAGAGGGACAAGATCCAGGAAACCTACTTGCAAACTGAAATTTCTGTTTTGCATCAAAAGTCAAAGAACACAGAAATTCTAACATATATATATATATATATATATATATGAAGATCCCAGTGGAAGCCGGGACCCCACTGCAACAACTCTTCCCCTGGATATCTGGATGGAGGGCAGCTCAACCAGTAGCCACAATAGCAATTGGTGACCCAGGAAGACTCAACCAGACTAGAACCTGGCCTCACAGCAAGCTCTACCTCAAAACAGTCCATTCATACGATTGAGCTAGCATGCTGGATAAATATATATATATATATATATATATATATATATATATATATATATATCACGCTGATTTACCTAGCCTACTCTTGCGAGGGCATGGCAGTGATCAGGTGACAAAGAAAACATTGCAGCATGCTTTCATGACACCCTTATTCTAGCAAGTTCACTGGCAGGAATTGTGACCTTGCTTCAGCAAGAATGCCTTGATCTAGAGTGTAAGCTAGCAATTTTGTTGCAGCTAAACATTGTATTGCTTTCCACTGAGATCTAGACCTATTTATGATTTCTCTTAATTAATGTGTGGGATAGCAAGGTTTCTATGTGTAACTGTTGAGAGTTCCTAGCAGATGGAAGTTTGCAATTGTTTCCTTTTCCCTTGTCACTTCTTAGCCACAACTTGTGGGTGGCAATCACAGCGAATGCCTACAGATGGAGGGATGGTAGTTCCTTGGAAGCCATTCAACCATGTTCAGTTTCTTTCAAATAAGTATCATTTTGCAGTTACAACGACCGAACTTATCTGTTGCTATCATGTGTTATAAATTTTAACCTTGATAATTACTTCAACTCATGAAAAATTACAAACATGTAGGAATTATTGTGAGAATGCATAATATGGGGAAATCCAACAATGGCTTTAAGCCGAGGCTGTTGAGCTGTGACTGGAGGAAGGTTATTGAAACTGAGGTGAAATAACCTGCCTAGTGGGGAGGCTAGGTACATCACATTGTGGTATCATAGTTATATTCCAAAACTTGGCATCAACCAACAATCAACAGGGGTCGTCAACTTGGAAAATCAGTTTAAGCAAGGGAAATATCAGCATAAATCAGACCTCAAAAACTCGGAAAACTCAGCAACCTGAAAACTAAGATAAAATTGGGAAAATTGGGGAAAAACAGAGATTTTTGGCACACTACACCACAAGTTACAATGTTGTGGCCTTTGGGACGTGATTAAATGAAATTTTAGTTATTGTGTGAGGGCAGATTACAATTTCAGAGAATTTGCTGCAGATTTCAGTGGTTGTATGGGCAGAGCTCTGAGGACACTTGAGGCAAGCAAGCACCACCACCACCACTGGAAAGATTTCAATGGTGTCACTGCCATTGCTGTGGAGAACAGTCACCATGCAAAGAGAGGGTCTTCTGTGCAAGCTAGCATGTCAAGACTCAAATCCAAACAAAAGCACGTTACTAGAAAGTTAGACAGGCAACAAAGTTCAACAAATTCGCTAACAGTTTTTATGGATTTTGCATAAAAAACAGGATGATCATGCTCCAAATTGATTTAATGTCATCTGTCATTATGTCTTCATGTAGGAAACCAAATGATCAGGATTCATTATGAGAAGTCTGAAGATTTTGAAAATTTTATAAGCTCCAGTCCATCTGAAGAAGAGAATCAACCATTTTGTCTAGTAAAGAGTGTCATTCCATCTACATAAGGATACAGAGTAACCAATGTGGCATTCCATCTCTAAAAGGGGGAAAAAGGGTGATATGGCATTTTGCCTCGAGAAGAAAATGAAATCCCCAAAGTCACAGGTGGAGACATGGCATTTTGTCTCTAGAAGAAAATGGAATCACCAAAGTCACAGGTTCCGAAATGGGTACATTATGGAAATGTAACCCACACCCCACCCCCCAATGAACTCCTTAATCCTAATTCCAGCATTAAACTCTTCTAAAATCACATTTACATTACAGGCAACAGAAGGAGTCCAAATGATGTGATTATACCTACACTTACCAATCAATCATGTGGTTTTACAAACAAGTGCATATCTATGACAACTTGCACCACATTGGATGGGCCTACTTGCTCAATAGCAAAAATTAAACTATCAACAAGGTTACTATCTTTTACCTCCCTAAACAATCTTTGGCCTTCAAAAACATTGCTCATTTTGGCAATGAGGCAATGACATTGTGTTAAAAGGTGCAACTAGGGCTAATTCCCCATCCTAGAAGCCCCTCCTTTGATGGCTCTTTTCACATTTGGATTCCCCTTGATGACATCTCCCTTCACCTGGAAAATTAGAATTTTTGCACACCTATAAATGCCTCAAAATCAAGTCGGCCCCAAGCTGGCCCTCTTCAAGTCAGCCCAGTGATGAAGAGATGACTTTTCACCCATGCCAACCACTATAAATATTAAATATAGCCTCGTGTTCACCTCATTTGACACATCACACAGCACATTCACTCTCATCTTCTGATTGGTTTGTACACCTTCTAAGTTCTGAGGCAGCTCTTTCTTCCACACATGCGAAGGGTTCCCTGGCTGTTCTGTTTTTTCCTGCATTGACTTTTCAGCAGCAGACTTTGACCAGCATTGATCAAGGATTTTCTGAGGTGATTTCACTGCATTTTGACTTGTAAAGGTTCTGTTTGGGCAGGCCGCATTCATTGGCACACAAATCTAGGAATTCTGGGCATGTTGACCGCAGGATGGACTGTTGACTTTGACTGCAGAACGTTGACTCAGTTTGACTGGTTTTTCAACTCTGTTTTGGGCTGAATTTGACCTGTTGAAGAGGCCAAGTTCCTGGCTGATTTGACCAAATTGTTTGGAGGCTGTTTGACCACCGTTGACTGGACTGGTTAGGGCAAGTTGACTGCTGTTGACAGACTTCAGAACTGCAGATTTGACAGAGACAGATTTGGATCAGATTGGACTTCTTGTTTTGGGCATTGTTTCTGGTTGGTCATCTTTCTTTGGATAGTCAAAGCTTTGACTTTGATTTTGTCATCATTCTACAAAATTGGATTTTCTCTCTGCTGAACATTTGATATTTGATAATAAGAAGGATTGATTAAGGGTTTTCCCCCTCTGGAGATTTTTCCCTGGCTTTAGCCAAATATTGGTGTTCTCTTGTCTTGACTTGTCTTCTGCATTTATTGTTTATGTTCTATATACAATTACTGTCAATGTGAACTAACAGTTTATGTGATTTCCATTGGAGATTAAAGTGGAATTGTCATTGGGCTAATAAAAGGACATTGAAGTAATTGTTGCAAGCATAGAACATACCATTGTTATCTAAAATTGACACATTGACTAATGGCCTATGTCTTATAGTTGTCCATCCATCTAATATAATGCAAACTCCCAAGCTAATTCATAAGCTGCAATTTGATGGTAAAACACATTGGATAAGCTTTTTTTAACAAATCAGTTCCGACTCTTTTATGTTAGCTTTTGGTTGCTCCAAATGTGTTCTTTTATGTTAGCTTTTGGTTGCTCCAAATGTGTTTTCACCTATAGCTAGGAGAGCACTTCATGGGGATGTGAATGTCTTGTGGTGTCCCAACGCCTTGGTTCATTTTTTGGGATCAATGATAGGGATGTCTCTTGATGTGGTAGTTGGCACATGCGTATCTTCAGCAAGGGCACACGTGTTGAGGAGGATAGGCACTTGGCACATGTGATTTAACCACTTTGAAGAAGGGTGTTAGCCACTTAGACGTTGGGCACTTGGCTCTAGGAGCATGTAACCACCTTACACAATTTGAGGAGGAATGCTTGTTGAGGAAACATTCACTAGAAAGTGCATAATTTTGGACGAGTGCTTAACATGTGAACACAAAGCTTGGAGGGCCACCACCTTGGGGGTTGAACAAACCCAAGCGTGACATGTGGCCACCTTGCTTTGAGAAGCACTCCATTTAGGAATTTGTTTGTTGACTTAGCCTAAGTTTGCTTGTGGACTTAGTCCATTTTCTATTGTTGGCCTCTCTCTCCTTAGTCTATGTAAAGGAAGAAGAGTGCCTTTGTTATGAATGACTACATTGGATCTTAGAGATTGATGGTTGGTGTGAAACTTGGAAAAACTAGCTATTTGGAGAAACTTGGAAATCGTGTATTACTCTTGTAACAAGGATCAATGCATGTGGGAAGCTAGTGCTAGTTCTCTTTGGTTTGCATTGTGTTGGAAAATGTAACTAGTTTCAATCTTCATAATTGTCATTGTACTCGTGTCATTATGTATATCTTATGTATCAAGCAAAAGAAGAAAGTAAAAAATATATATATATTTAAGCATGGGTTTCATGCTCCTTTTAAATGATCTATTAGGTCAAGCATTCATTCCATGCTCCTAGGGTTTGTCAAGTCATAAGATTAATTGTCATGAGTCAAGAGAGTCAATATTATTTGTATAAGACCCATTTGGGCAAGTTGTAACATGTAAAAGATATTTTTTTGTGTTTAGAAAGTCAAATTTAACCTTCAAGCACAAGTCAGCCTTGTCAGTGATAAGTCAACTTACGAGAGGCCTATTCAACCAGATGTGAAGGGTAATAAAGGAGATGAGTTCGATTCATTTGGACACACTTCTGCAGTTGAATCTCTACAAGAAGAAGGAAGAAAACTCAGCAAAGAAGACCAGGAAGAAGTCAAAGGTCAAGAAGAAAAGAAGGAAAGGTCAAAACGAAGAAAATCTACCCTAGAAGATCTCACACATGCGAAAAATTTAGGATTATAGGAGGCTGAAGTTGCATACATAATTACAGGTCCAAAATCCTATTGCAGGGAGTTTGAAACTTCTATCGCAGGGGCTGAAGTCTAAGGTTTGACTATTTTTTGAAGTGTTTGGCTGCATTGACTTTGTTGAGAAATCTAAAGGTTTGCAACTAAGATGATTTCTCTTCAACTTGATAACTGCTTGAGATGTATTTTATTTTTCTTGATTATTAGCTTCTTCTCTTATTATTATGTTGTTCTAGCTACCAAAACAAGAAGATCAACGATACACAAGAACACAGGAAGTAGGCTGCAAGCCAAGGCCAAAACCTCTCCACTTAAGAGGAAAACCCACAAATTTCTTCTCTTCTTATAGATTCTTCAAATGACAAATTCCAAAACCTTTAGACCAAGACCAATACCCTCCCAAGACTAACTCTGACCTATTTGATGATGTGCTTCCTTTGTCCAAGTCAAACCCAGTCAAATCTCTTCCAGCTGCACAACTTTGACCCCCAACTATAGATTTTCGGCCTCCACACAAGTCTGAAATTCTTGACCCCTGCAATAGTCACTGCTTCCACACATGTCAGCAACTTCAGGGCTTCCAAAGCTTCCTTTGACCTTCGCTCAAGTTCCTCTTCCTTCTAGGCTTGTAGTTGACCTAATAGACCTTCCTTCGACCTTCTTTTTGTAATTTCCTCAACTTCGATCTTGCAGCATCAAAACCCTAGCCTTCCTTCCTCGCACGTTTGAGAGAAAGAGAGAAATAACCCAAACCTTCATCCTTCTTCCTTTTTCACTATCCTTCTTCTGCTTCTCCTTCGCTTAGATGATGAGAAGATGAGTAAGCGTCCATAGGAGGTCGAGTTCCCTCCTATATATAGGCTTCCAAGGAGGACGACATGCCCTAATGAAGGCGACTTCTTAGTTGCCATGCTGACTTGGAGTTGGAGGGTATTTTGACACTTTTAAATACAAAAATAATCCTTTTTACATGTTACAATGTGCCCAATGGGGTCTTCTTCATATTACAATGACTCTTTTGACATATTGACCCCAGGACAAACCTTAGAAGCACTCAATGGGTGCTTGACCTCTAAATAAAATACCTTGAGCATGAAACCCATGCTACAAAAATCACAGCAACAAATTTTATTTCTTTTTACAATATACAAGAATCAAAAGCACATTTCATATTTATGAAGACTGAACCCAGTTACACATTTAAACACTCCCTCTTAACTAGGGAGGTATTCATAAAGGTACATGGACATTCTCAAACTGAAGAGATCTCATAAGAAGAGTCGGATTGGTAAGCCATCTCATAGGATATCATTTCAGCTTTTCTCTTTGCATCATACCAACCAGCATTGTCACATAGCAAGGCCTTGACTAACAACTCTATCTCTCCATAAGATCAGAGCACAATGAGACTAATGACTCATTGACACCATCATCATCGTCTCTCGAGGCACATACCCCACCCGGGTGTTCACAAGGTATGTCCTTTCAGGACAATTCCTATCTTGGAATAACACATCCTCAAGGAATTTCCTCTTCGACTACTCTTACATATTGGATGCCCTACCTCATCCTCAAAGAGTATCAGAAACCAAATGCTTATCCAATCTTCCATTTCACAAAGTGAACACAGGAATGATGTGTCTACCTCTCCCTCTCAACTAGGGAGGGTATATCAACCAATCCAAGCTTGTCTCTCAAATACACAAGCTTCTTATTAGGAAGAGATTTTGTCAAGATGTCAACTACTTGCTCATCAGTGGAGATATATTGTCGCTGCAACACTCCATCTTGCACCAGCTTTCAAATGCAGTGATACTTGTTATTTATGTGCTTTGTCTTTACCATGGACCACTGGGTCTTCAGACAGCCTTATACATTTGGTGTTGTTACAATGTATCACCGTAGGGTCCATTGGTCCTTCAAACAAGTCGGACAGTAGCTTCCTCAACCAGACAGCTTCTCTGCTTACTTCACAGGTTGCAATGTATTCAACCTCAGCACTACTTATAGAACCGATTCTTGCTTTCTACTCATCTAGGATATTATGGGGGATCACAAACTAAAACATCCTCCAGTAGTGCTTCTCCCATCCATCTCACTACCCCCCCCCTAGTCAGAATCTGTATATCCAATCAAGTGGACATCATTATTTCTATCATACTTTAGGCAGTAGTGGATTGTTCCTTGAAGATATCTTAGTATATGCTTGGTTGTTATCCAATGATCATGCTTGGGCTCTACCTGGCACTGACTGAGTATATTCACTACAAAACAAATGTTTGGTCGAGTATTTACCAAATACACCAATGATCCAACCAATTTTCTATACCTTGTCATATCCACAGGGCTTGAATCAGAACTTCTTAGCCTCTTCAAATTTGTGATCATAGGTGTTGTCATAGGTTTGCAATCCATCATGTCAAACCTTTTTCAGCATCTCAATCACATATTTTCCTTGGCCTAGATATATCTCATCAGGTCCTTGCCAAAATTCCAACCCCAAATAATAGTGCATCAACCATAGATCCTTAATATCAAATTATGTTGTCAAATGCTTTTTACACTCTCGAATACAACCTTCCACACCTGCCTTGAGAAGATCATCCACATATAGAAGAATGATTACGAGCTCATCCTTCACAACCTTGATATAGAGATTCAAATCAGCGAAACTCTTCGAGAAGCCCAATCTTTGTAGGTATGCATCCATCCTTGCATACCAAGCCCTTGGTGCTTGCTTAAGGCCATAGAGTGCCTTCTTCAACCTGCAGACATGAGTCTCTCTATCTTTTACTTCAAATCCTAAGGGTTGTTCTATATAGACTTCTTCATCGATAGTACCATTCAGGAATGTTGTTTTGACATCCATCTGATGGATGTTCCATCCCATCGTTGTTGCCAAAGAGACCAATGATCGTATAGTTGTATACCTTGTTGTAGGTGCAAATGTCTCTTCATAATTAATGCCTTCTTGCTGGGAGAAACCCCAAGCCACAAATCTTGCCTTATATTTACCAATACTTCCATCTGTTGCATGTTTAATCTTGTAGAGCCACTTGGAAGTTACCACAGATTTGTCTTTAGGCCTAGGAACAATTTCCCAAACTCCATTCTTCATTATTGATTGGTATTCTTCATCCATGGCATCTTTCCATTCTTGATGTTTGGCAGTCTCTTCAAAGGTGGATGGTTCTGCTTCAATTAACTTTGCCATATAGGTTGCATACCCTGAATATCTTTTAGGCTTCTTACTTTCCCTAAACGTACCCTTGGCTGCTCCATGTCCCTTTGTATCTAGAAGAATAGAATTTAACCAATTAGGTCTCTTTCTACTCTCGGGGATGATGACTTGTTGCACAAGTTCATTTGGACCTACTTCTTCATGATTTGAATCCTCTTCCTCCCTAGTGCATTCTCCCTCAAATATTGGAATTTCTTCATCATCACAGTCAATGGAGAGATCCTTCGATTTCTTGAACGCATTACAATTTACTATCAAAGATTACATCTTAGCTTACTTCTATTTGGTGCCCTTCCTTTATGTAGATCCCATATGCCTCTTAAGTGTTACTATAGCCAACAAATATTCCCTTCATGCCTGTAGGATCCAACTTCTTTCTCTTTTCTTTCGGAATATGAATATAGACAGGACAGCCAAATATTCGTAGATGGTCTATGCTTGGTTTCTTCCCAGTGAATGCTTCCTTAGGAATCATGTTGTCTAGTGATCTGTGAGGACTTCAATTTTCAACATACACAACATTTTTTGTTGCTTCACCCCACAAAAATTTAGGCAAGTCTTGATCATGTAACATGACTCTAACACTTTCCTCAATCGATTGATTCTTTCGTTAAACAACTCCATTTTGTTCAAGATTATATGGAACTATCAACTCCCTCTTAATCCCAACCTCCTTACATAAAGCTATGAGTTCCTTTGATGTGTATTCTCCTCCATTGTCAAATCTTAGTACCTTTATCCTCCTTTCTATAAGGTTCTCTACTTCAGCTTTGAATTCTTGAAATTTGTTGAATACTTCGGCTTTGAATTGAGTGGTCATCAATGAATGTTACATAATATAGATGACCTCCAAGAGACTTCATAGACATAGGACCACAGACATCAGAGTGAATGAGATTCAGAAATTCTTTTGACCTTGGATCATTGCTTCCAAATGGTCTCTTAACATTTTTACCTAATGCACATCCCTTGCATACTCCTTCATGATCCTCCTTGATATCGGGGATGCCATTCACCATCGAATTTAGAGATGGTAAGATTTTGTAGTGAAGGTGTCCAAATCTTTTATGCCAAAGTTCACATGGACTTACTTCAATGTGAACCAAAGCTTGAAAGAGAGGGGTCAGTGATCTGTAGAGTCTTCCTTCACGAATCCCAACGATTTTTGCATTGTCGATGCTAGAGCTTTTATCCCATGCCACAATCTTTCCATCTATAAAAGCAACTTTATCTCCCTTATCTTCTAGACATGGAATAGAAAGTAAGCTCTTTTGCAAACCTGGCACGAAAAAAATGTTATTGAGATGAATGTTTCCTCCATTTTCCAACTCCAGCGAAGTTGATCCCATTCCTCTTACAAGATAGTTCTTCTTATCAAGTTCAAGAGAGTAGGAAGATTTTCCTCTTGATAAGGTCTTTAGTTGTTTGTGCTCACCTGCCATATGTCTTGATGCTCCACTGTGGATTACCCAAATATTTTCATCCTCAAACACACTTGTAAGTGCTGAGAATAACCCTTTGTCCTTTGTAGAAGTCTTGGTCATACTATTCTTGATGGATAATAAGAGATTCCAAAATGCATTGATACCTTGCTTAAGATGACTTGCCATTATAGAACATTACTTCAATGATTTCTTCAAGGATGTAGTGATCTTCATCATGCCCTTAGCCAACTTTAGCTCCGAAACGATGTTGAGAAAATCTAAAGGGCTGCAATACCTTGCTTGAGATGACTTGCCACCATAGAACATTACTTCAATGATTTCTTCAAGGATGTAGTGATCTTCATCATGCCCTTAGCCAACCTTAGCTCCGAAACCATGTTGAGAAATCTAAAGGGTTGCAACTAAGATGATTTCACTTCAACTTGATGTATTTTTATTTTTCTTGATTATTTGCTTCTTCTCTTATTATTATGTTGTTCTTATCATCAAACAGCTACCAAAACAAGAAGACCAACAATACACAAGAACACAGGATGTAAGTTGCAAACCAGAGCCAAAACCTCTCCACTTGAGGGGAAAACCCGCAAATCTCCTCTTCCTATAGACAAATTCTTCAAATGACGAATTCCCAGACCTCTAGACCAAGACCAATACCCTCCCAAGACCAAGTCTAACCTCTTTGATGATGTGCTTCCTCTGTCCAAGTCAAAACCAGTCAGATCTCTTCTAGTTGCACAACTTCGACCCTCAACTATGGAATTCCAGCCTCTAATGCAAGTTTGAAATTTCAGGCCCCTGCAACAGTTACTGCTTCCACACGTGTGAGCAATTTCAAGACTTCCAAGGCTTCCTTTGACCTTCGCTTAGGTTCCTCCTTCTAGGCTTGTAGTTGACCTAATAGGCCTTCCATCGACCTTCTTTCTACAATTTCCTCAACTTCGATCTTGTAGCATCAAAACCCTAGCCTTCCTTATTCGCACGTGTGAAAGAGAGAGAGAAATAACCCAAACCTTCATCCTTTGTCCTTCCTTTTATGCTACCTTTCTTCTACTTCTCATTCGCTTAGATGATGAGAAGATGAGTGAGAGTCCATAAGAGATCGAGTTCCCTCCTATATATAGGCTTCCAAGGAGGAAGACATGCCCTAATGAGGCTGAATTCTTAGCTGCCAGACCGACTTCTTGGAGGGTATTTTGACACTTTTAAATACAAAAATAATTATTTTTACATATTACAATGTGCCTGATGTGGTCTTCTTCATATGAAAATGACTCTTTTGACTTCTTGACCCTAGGACAAACCCTAGAAGCACTCAATGGGTGATTGACCTCTAAATAAAAGACCTTGAGCATGAAACCCATTTTACAAAAGTAACAATAATAAATTTTCTTTCTTTTTACAATATACAAGAATCAAAAGTACATTTCATATTTATGAAGACCGAACCTAGTTACACACTTCAACAGAATTGAGGAGACTTTTGTCTTGTTGGGAAGAAATCTTATTGGAGGGTTGACTTGGTGCTTGGAGGAGGTTGGCTTTGGTCTTTGGGTCTTGGATTTCTCATTTGAACTGATTCTATAAGAAGATAAGAAATTCTTAATGGGTTTTCCCCTTTAGAGGGGTTTTGCCCTGGTATGGAGCCTAATTCTTGTGTCTAATGTCTTTGTTGTTTATGCTCTTGATAATTGTTTGATGAAAAAAACATAACAAAAAATAAGAAGAAGTTAATATAAGATCACAAATTTTTATCAAAGATAAGAAGAATTGTTTAATAGTTGCCCTTGTATATTCTCTAACATGGTATCAGAGAAAAGGTGAAGAAGAATGCAACTTGGAGATCATCTTGTTGACATAAGAGAAGGTTGCTTGACAAAGGAAATTAATTGCTAAGGACACAAGAGCGAGCGTAAGGAAAGAACTCATCATCTTAAGAAGGATCCAAGTCTCATTAAAAGGCCTCTTCATCTAAAGAAGGATATATATCTTTTGAAGGTTCTATGCTTTTGAAAGGACATCTTGAAGGAAGGAAGGCAGCTACTCCTCTATTAAAGGCTTTTTATCTTGAAAAAGTCTATCGGTCTCTCCCTTGAAAGGCTATCATATTTGAAGGCGTGTTGGAAGACATCTTTGAAGGAAGCAGCTTGAAGGCACTATTGTTAAAGGCATCCTCAAAGTCATCACTTTAAGGACATCTTTGAAGATACTTGAAGGAATCAAAGTAGTTAAAGATATCATTAAGAAGGATACTTGCTTGACAAGTATCATATCGTTCTCCATGTCTCAACCTACAAATCAAATGACTTTGTTTTGCAAAGAAAGCAACTAGCTCGTTGGATCATCAAATTTCCTAGCATATAAGAAGAGGATTGACTTGGTGCTCACAGAAAAGGAAGTCATGGAATATGTTCTTGGAGAAGTTACTCAACCAGACAAAGAGAAGACTCAAGAATTAGCTAAATGCAAGAAGGAAGAGGTGAGGGCACAAAGGATTCTTATTGAATCCATAAAGGATCATCTTATTCCCTTTGTTGTTGATTTGAATACTTCTAAAGCAATCTATGATATGTTGGTGAGGTTGTACTCTATGAGTACATCAAGTCAGAAAATATCCTTGAGAAATCAATTATATAGAACAAGGATGTCAAAGGATGAAGACATGTCATCATATCTTATGAGGATATCACAATTAAGGGACCAGTTGCAAGGACTTGGAGAAGTCATTTCAGATTCCAAGATGACAACATGTGTACTTTGCCACCTGAATGGAGCAGCGTTGCAACTAGTGTCTACTCTAGAAAAGATACTACTCCCTTTGATGAATTATGGGCTCGATGCTTCTTGGAAGAAACAAGGATAAAGGCAAAGGATGACACTGAATCAAATGAAAAGTCTCAAGCCTTTACCGTAAAATCCAAGAAGAAGAAAGGGAAGTTTGGAAAGTCCGAAGGAAAACAAACAATCCACAGAACAAGAAAAACAACAGAAGGAAGGAAAGGAGTGAAGCTCACATAGTTGAAGAAAAGGAAGAACCTAAGAAGAAGTTGAAAGGATAGAATCCCAAGGATCCATACTTGAAGGGAGCTCCATCTCTATCAGGTTTATGTACAGTTTGTCTTTCTTTTATTAAAAAGTAGAAGTTAGAGTAAGCATGCATAGTTGCATTCTCTGGAAGAAGTCTTTGTTTTTGTGAAGCATGGCATCATAGAAGGAAGAATGTGATAGTAGAAGATTTAAAGTCTACATAATCAATTTGCTTTGGAAGAAGTCATCTAACTAGCAAGAATGAATAGATTGGGATCATCTTAAACATCATAAGATGGGCCTAATGGTTAAGAGCATGTGTTTCCTCCTAAGAGGTCACAGGTTCAAAACCAGAAGGGGTAGCGTATGTATGCCTTTGTAGACTTAGCAGTGAAATCGCTAGGAGAGGTGGGTCCCTTGTCCCACCAACAAGGGGGTCTCATACACCGATTTGGTGTCTGGCTTGGCATGACCTTAAAATTGGACAATAATAATAATAATAATAATAATAATTCATCCAAGCATTTTCTAACATAACGTTAGAGGCAGTGATTTTGCAAGAAGGATCACCAAAATCCTCCTATAAGAACCATCATTTAGGGAAGGTTCTTTTGGAAGAAGCACTATGACACGATTAGTATGTTCCACTTAGTGTGGAATCAGTGGTCTTGAAGGATGAAGGGATGTAGATGGTTGAGTTGTAATATAAAAGGCATAATTGAAGTCTTTCTCCTCTTGAAGAAGGAATCTTATCTTCGACAAGGATAGAAGCAAGCTCATTCAAAGGAAGGATAGCTAGATGGTTGTATGGAAGAAAAGGTATGCATGTTGTTAGTAACTCTTCTCTAGCAGGTAGAATTCATGTCTACAAGAATCTTGCAAAAATATTTGGTCATAAACACAAGCATGATAAGTCTTCCATGTGGTTATTCAATGCTTGGAAATTGGTATGCTTTGGAATGGCTAAAGATCAAGACTCTTCCACAAAATAGAATGACTTAGAAATGACTATATTGATCAACATCAAATATGGTCTCCTGAAGAAAGAAAGAAAGAAAGTAGATAATGACAACTCCAAGGAAGAACATATTGCAATTTGCTCTATGGACACTTTGATTAAAAAGGAAAGCATGCAAAGGGATTCTTGTTCAATATAAAGATAGACAATGCAAAAATATGTTGATCTTAAAGGAAACAAGGACACAAAATTTGATGTTATGACAAGAGGCCATCATGTTGAGGTATGTACAATATTGATGTTTTCGTATTGGTTATTTGGTTAGTATATGGATTTGCTACCTGGAATGATATTGCAAAAATATGTAATGGCAGTTGAAGCAAATGTATCTACAATTGTTTGTGTTAAACTCAATTCAATAAATACATGGATTGAGTGGAAGGTTTTGGTAATCCTTGGAGGATTATGTGCGCTCAAGATATTTACATCATCTTGGGATTTAAAGATAGCAGTACAAGAAGATAACTTGATGTTGATGTTTATATGACAATGAAGATCACTTTCATGATTAAGAGGGAGCTACAGATTAGCTCTACTTCGATTAGCTCAATATAATGCCTTTGATGATGAAAGAGGAAAGTGATATGAAAGGGGGATGGCCCGAACCCTATCACGGATCTTGCTCCATTACATTCAAAAAGACAATATGATGAGATGCAAAAGGAAGGAGAAGCCATACAATTATTTGAAGATCTCCATGAAGAACTAATAGTTGATGTATTGATAAAGACACACTAAAGAGCTAACTTCCCAAATTGAAAGGAAGTTAGGAATCTCCTCTATGCTTAAGAGGGAGTAAGAAGTATCCTTAGATGTTGAAGAAGGAGCAAAGGATCTATTCCCTAATCAAGAGGGAATGAGGATCTCCTCTTTGATAAGAGGGAGTGATGTTAGACATTACATTCTCCATGTGTCATGCACTAGACCAAGACTAACAGTCGTAAGTCTTAGTGAAGGCACTAGGAAGGAGAATGAAGGATTGAATAAGCATCTAAGAATGATACTCCTTGAGGATATAGAATCCAAGATAGGAAGTTGACTGACACTCTTTAAGGATTGGACAAGTATCCAAGACAAGAGTGGTCAAAGAGGACCAATATTCTTTGAGGATAGGTAATCCAAGATAAGAATAAGTCCTAAAAGGACATACCTAGTGAACATCTGGATGGGGTATGTGCCTTAGAGGTAGTGTGGTGTCTCACATAAAGCCTCCCAGCATAAAGCTCTAAAATAAGATGAGCTTGTCAATTAAAAGCATTACTATGATGGCAATGTTGGTTATGATGTTGATGCTTAAAAGATGGCTTATCAATCTAACTCTTCTTATGAAAACTCTTCAGTCTGAGAATATCCTTGTACCTTGTGTACAATTATGAATAACTCCCTAGTTAAGAGGGAGTGTTGGAAAATGTAACTAGTTTCGGTCTTCATAATTGTCATTGTACTCATGTCATTATGTATATCTTATGTATCAAGCAAAAGAAGAAGAAAGAAAGAAAAAAATTAAACATCGGTTTCATGCTTCTTTTAAATGATCAATTAGGTCAAGCATGCATTTCATGCTCCTAGGGTTTGTCAAGTCATAAGAATAATTGCCATGACTCAAGAGGGTCAATATTATTTGTATAAGACCCATTTGGGCAAGTTGTAACATGTAAAAGATATTTTTGCATCTAGAAAGTCAAATTTAACCTCCAAGTACAAGTCGCCCCTGCCAGTGATAAGTCGGCCTGAGAGAGGCCTATTCGACCACATGTGCAAGGTATATAAAGGAGATGAGTTTGATTCATTTGGACACACTTTTGCAATTTGATCTCTATAAGAAGATGGAAGAAAACTCAGCGAAGACGACAAGGAAGAAGTCGAAAGTCAAGGAGAAAAGAAGGAAAGGTCAAAACGAAGAAAATTTGCCCTAGACGATCTCACACGTGTGAAAATTTCAGGATTGCAGGAGGTTGATGTGCAAAAATAATTGCAGGTCCGAAATTCTATTAAGGGGCCAAAGTCTAAGGTTTGACTATCTTTTGAAGTGTTTGGCTATGTTGACTTCAGGAGACTTTTGTCTTGTTTGGAAGAAATCTTAATGGAGGGTTGACTTGGTGCTTGGAGGAGGTTGACTTTGGTCTTTGGGCCTTGGATTTCTCATTTGAACTGATTCTATAACAAGAGAAGAGATTCTTACTGGGCTTTCCCCTTTGGAGGGGTTTTGCCCTGGCATGGAGCCTAATTCTTGTGTCTATTATCTTCGTTGTTTATGCTCTTGATAATTGTTTGATGAAAAGAACCTAACTAAGAATAAGAAGAAGCTAATATAAGATCACAAACTTTTATCAAGGATAAGGAGAATTGTTTAATAGCAGCCCTTGTAGATTCTCTAACACATTGATCTAATTTTAAAGTATCTTGTGGTTACCTACTTCATTTGGGGATGTTATATTTCAATGGTAATTGAAACAATTTTCAAAACTATGTATTGAGATGGATCTTGCCTTAAGGTCTACTAAAATGATCTACGCTTGAATTCTTTGTGATTTCTACATTCTTGAGTTTGTCTAGAAGTAGTGCTAGGAAAATTTGAAGCTTCTTGCAAGGTTGCGGAAGAAATTAGTTTTATCATTGAGACTAAAGACTCTATGAAGTAGATCCATGGCCCCATAGAAGTGAGATGGAAATTTCAAATTGTATGACAGTTTCTTGAAATTTCTAAACTGTGTCAAAGCTAGGTTATGTCAAAATGTTTTCTTCTGAAAGAGAGTTCAATATTTTAGCTAGGAGTTATTTGTTTTGATGCCCTAGTTAGTCTTGGGATTTGATTAACCATTCAGACAGATGTCAATCTACTTTACTTGTTGGTCGATTTGTTGATTGAAAAGTGCTTCAAATTTGCAAGGATAACTAATTTTGATATTAGAGAATGTGATAGGGTTGAAGTTGCTTCCAACTTTACACCTTAGAAGTATAGGTTTCAAATGCTCTTGGAGGAGGTTGAGCTTTGGGTGTTTGTTGAGAAGAGAGTTATTACTCCTAGTAGCCCTACATAGTTGGTATGCTACAAGAAGGAGGAAGCTAAGGTAAAGAAAATCATTCTAGATTGTCAAAGATGAAAGATGACTTTCAACATCACATATATAACCACCACATGTAAAAGATGGCCTCCTATTAGCTTTTGGTTGCTCCAAAAATGTTTCCACCTAGCAAGGGAGCGCTTCATGTGATGTAGAGGACTTGTAGTCCCCTAGCCTCTTTGTTATGTTTTGGTTGACTTACATTTTAAAAGTAGTGGTGTGGTAGTTGGCACACATGTGGTCGTTTAACATCTTCTACAAGGGCACATTTGTTGAGGATAGGCACTTAGGAGATGAGGAGTAGCCACCTTGGAGGAGGTGGTTATGCACTTGAAGGTTAGGCACAAAGTCATAGGGGCACTAGAGCCACCTTGCACATATGTTGAGGAGGAATGCTTGGGTTGAAGAGCCATTATTGGACGATGCACCATCTTGATTAGAGCACTTGACATGTGGTCATCTAGACACAGAGAATGCACCATTTTAGAGGTTATACAAACCTAATTATGCCATGTGGCACCCATGCCTACTATAACACTCCACTAGGATCTTTTTTGTTAACTTAGCCTAGGGTTTACTTAATATAGTTGGCATCCCTCACCTAATCATGTATAAAAGGAGGAGAGTGTCTTTGTTATCACCTATCACTTGTATTGTGTCTTAAAGATGTGATGATTTGTGTGAAGGATCTTGGAAGAACAATTATTTATTCTTGTAATAAGGATAATGCATGTGAGAGGCATGCACTAGGTTTTCTTGGCTTGTGTGATGAAAGTGAAGCGTAAAACTTGTGAGATGCAAGTGTGGATCTAAGGGTTGGATAGTTGGTGTTATGCTATCTTGTTGTTTAACTCATGAAAAGGCTAGTAAAGCTTGGTGAAATACCTTGTTGCTAGTTAAGATTTGCAGTAATTACTGGTGCCCCAGCTAAACTTTGGTAAGCTTTGGAGAAGACTTTTCTTGGGAAAAAGCAGCAGGACTTAATGTACCAGCTTTGGCAAAGCTGAGGTATTGTACTTTATCTTCATGTAGTGATAATAAGGAGTTGTGCCATTGCTGCTCTAAATTCTCTGATTACAGATCTGATTTTCATGTGTTATATGGGCAAGTTTCATCGCTGTTTTTATATATTGATTTATTGAAACAGCAAAGCTGAAATGTTTAATATGCTTGAGATGAAACGTCCGATCTGAAATTTGTTGTTATATTTCCACTGTTAATGAATGTAATTTTCAGATTTGCATACACGATTAGATCGTGCCCTAAACGGCTTTTGCATTGATCTACTGTTGAAGTATTTTACAGGGTTTATCTACTTGAACTTGCCTGGACTAGAGGTGGGCAGATTTGAGCTGTTTGCAGGTGGATTTTGTACTTTAGCCTAAGGATGAAGGTTCTGTGCAATAAATCCATAATATAAGGTGAAATTTTCCGCATCAGAACTGCAGATTTATGCATATTTATGCAGATTTCTTGATGAAGATTGCCTTGTTCATGAAATTTTTGCACACCTAATTTGAGAAATAAATGGAAATTGTAATGTGGAATGAAATCCCAACATACGGATATACAAACGTAGTAAGGTAACTTCCAACATCACATAGATAACCACCGCATATCAAAGATGGCCCACAGGGCATGACAATGGAACCAAAACCTCCAGTCATGTCCAACTTCGAGATTGGGAAAGCTGCTAGAGAGGGTGATGCCTTGTGAATTATCTCCGTCTCACAATTATTACGCATCGGGATTATCGATAACACACACCAAACTCGCAACCATTTTCTTTGTTAACTTACTTCCCATTAAGAATTGAACAATATTTTCCAAGTATCCAGGACTTGGTTTTGGGGTTTTTAGGAGCATTGGTACATATTATGGGGCTTGCTGGGTGAACTAACTTTGTGAGAGCAACTGCCTCACGAAAGCCTTGGCCTGAATGGCTTTTCGGGGTTTTTCTAATTTTGGTAATTAGCCTAGTAAAACCCTAAATGTATCTCATTTGTACCAAAAAAGAGATCATTTCTAGCTCCATTCCTGCTCATTTAAAGGTCGACTGTACACCAGTATCCATCCCTCAAAAGCAATCAAAATGAAAAAGAATTTTATCGATTGAACTCCCTAAACTGCATCATAACATTTCAATAGCGCCGACTTGAAGAGAGTAAAAAAATGGCCCGGGATTGAACTTACCAACGATAATCAGAGGAGCAACTCTGCCACTGAAGTGGTCGATCACGAACCAGAACTGAAGGATCCAATAACCGCTAGGGAAGCTTATTTTTCAGAGAGTGGATGTGGGATTCTGTGTGGCCTTCCCGAGTATTACAGGAAAATATTGAGAACTACTTTAAAGTCCAAAGTCCGTCCGCTTTAAATACGTGAGATTTACTCCATGTTTGTGGTAACTTTCAATTTTACAATTTAATAAATCTTCAAATTCCGCTTCAAACTTATCATCAAAATTTAAAGTGAAACACTGTTCAAAGTTTAGGGGCAAGGTCAATTATCTTTTGGGTCCATTCATGTCACACCCCGCCCCCAAGTTAGGATTGATTCGGTGTGAGGCCCTTTCAAGTGGGCACATCTACGGGTGCGGCCTTATTACTCCTTGCCGCCGTAGGGGTATTGGCAGGGTAATAACGTATTCAAATGGGGTTATTTGTAGGGTAATAATATATTCAAAATGTGTTTGATTGAGATATTAAATTTCAATTGTCTAAAAATTAAAAAGTTATTTATAAAGTTAATTTTATAAGTGAAATAAAAAAATTTAATAGTTTTATTTATTTTTTTAAAATATGGTTGGTTCAAGTAGCTTGGCTCTTATTCCGCCATCATTAGTTCAATTGTCATCTTACAGTTGCGCATACTTTGTTCAGTGTCGTATGTCGTCATCGTGCAGCGCATTCTTAATTACGCACTTCAACTACTTTCTCATATGGCCTTTGCTACTTATTATCGATGGAAGCAGCGCATTCCAACGGCTCCGGTTTTTCCCCGATGTTAGTAAGAATGTGACGGAGTTTGTTGGTCGGAATCTTGTTGGTGAACTCTTTGTTGAGGGATTTGAAGGTACACCCCTAAGTTAAAGCATGGAAGCTCCCTTCCTTAAAGTTACATTTCACCACTTCCAATTATGTGAGGGAATTCGATGGTGCCGTTGAACCTGAAAATATGCACTAATGTGGATGTTGAATTTTTCCCACTTTATGCTCTTGAGAACTTGTGAATATACATTTGTCAGACCATTGGAATCTCATCTCATAATCACGTATTGAACCCAAATGGCTTCATGTTGTTCATCTCTACTAGTCCTCACCATTACATATACTGCTCTTATATAAAGCTTTATTATTAATCAAATAGTTAAAAAAATACAATATTAACGAATAATAATCTATTTTGGGAGGGAAAATTAGAGAGAGAAATTTCAAATATTTTCCTTTTAATTATATTACATTTAACCAAAACTAATTACATCATAACAATACAAAATCAATAGCTAAATTAAACTAAGCGGTAGGGAAACGCTAGCTATGCGACCTTGTTTAGGGGGGTTTCAAGAAAAAATAAATTGCATATAAACTTATTTTCAACTGCAAGTAAGTGAGAAATTGAATAAAAAATCAATTAGAATACTTTTGAAGAATGTTGAAGAGAATGCAAAAGTGTAAATAGTTTTTTATTGTATATTCATTCTTTTGTTACATATTTTTTAAAGTGTATATATTTCATGGATGTAGTTTTATTTTTATAATTATTTAATTTTTTAATTTAAAAAATAACAATTAATCTATGGTGAAAAGAGGTGAAAAGGCTTTTCCCAAGACACAATTTTGGCTAATGCAATTCAATGATAAAACCATGTGGTTTCTTGCAATTAAACATTTACGGAAACCTCACTTGATTTGGCTAATTAAACGTTAGATATTGAAAATATGTCAACAATGAAGAATATTACATCAATTTGTATGACAAGATAGCCTCAACATGTCAACATTGAAGAATATCGCATCCATTTATATAACAAGGTAGCATAATTAAAGATGACGACACCAAACCATGTGTCAAGCACAGTTGGTCACAGTTGTAAGTAGTCAATACATACCTATGAAAGGCAAGTGAAAAGCATAATTGCTAGAAAAAATAAAAATAACTAATAAAAAATAGTGAAATGAATAAATTTTAGTCTAGCACAAAATCTGCTCATTTCATAATAATGGTGTGTTATGATTATATAAAAACAACTTTGTATAGTTGAAATTGTGTTTCAACTAAAGTACTTAGTAGTATTTATTATTTAAAAAATCCAATAAAAAAATAATTGAAAATAGAATTACAAATCTTCTCCATGACATAATAACACCTTGCCCTAATTATCACAATATCTTCTTTAAGCAAATAGTGTAGGTTAGAGTTGAGAATTGATATTAAATATCTTAAAGCAACACTTATTTTTAAGTTAAACATGTAAAGATGGAACCTATGTATGGGTGTATGAACTACCCTTATTTGCGGAATGATGTGCATGACATTGTGTGTTGTTCATAGCATAATTATATTAATCTATTCTTATCACAAATAAAAGTAGATCTAATCTCTCTATCCACTATGCCTTGAACTTTATGAATTTGCTACAAAGTGCTTAGTTCTTGTCAATATTCAACTCCTCCACTTTCACAACCATTCCTTCTACAACAATGTTATGTGTCTCCTCCTTGACATCTTGTTGCAATTAACATAAAAGTGCATCTTGATCACACTATAGAGGTTAGTAGGTTTTTTGTTTTGAGGCATCTGGAGGATGTGTCATTGTCTTGTATCTTGTTACAAAAAAAACAAAAAGTTTAGATTGATCACGCATAAAGGCTATTGGGTTTCTAGGTTTTAAGGTATTTGAAGGATTTGCCAACTATGTTGATGATGAAAACCATACAAGTGTATTCAGTGGCATGCCTCAACAACCTTGATAAGTTATCTTTTATTAGCTTTTATTATATACATGTTATCATTGCTTATAGATTTCTCTTGTTCAATTGTGTGTGTGTGTGTGATGGGAGGAAATCAAGACAAAACTTGAACCCTTGATTAGAAAAAGCATTATAACATCACATTCAAAGTAGCTTGAGGGCTTGTTTCCCTCATGTTATCCTTTACTATATTAAGGTTGGGAAAACTTGGCTAACCGAAAACTTGAATCTCAAAATCTAGGAAATCAACATGGCAACATGGTAATTTTCTTATGGCATGTATGCATTCGCAGTCGTATATCACTAAATTTCTTACATTGAAAATCTAGTTGAAAAATCGAGTGTTGCAACCTAATATTATTCAATTGAGAGACCATAATCTCACTTAAAACCTGTGAATTATTCACCTCCAGTTAGTTAGGTCATGATTTCATTTAAATATTACTTTAGTTTAGCTGAATAATCTATTCTTTTAAGTATTTTATGTGGATGGTGAATATGGTTATTCCCATTTTAGCATTAATCATTAAACCCTCATGGCCAACTTGACTTCAATTTCCTTAACAATTGTTTTTAATGTGTGATTCAAGTGAAAGTGTGAAGGCATATGTACAAGTGATTTCATTTCAAAGACATAAAACTCAGAGGACAATGACCTCTCTAACATGCTTTCATTGTGTATGATCTAAATACCAACAAAAACAATGAAATTCCTATATGTACAAGAAATGAGAGGTGGATCAAGTGAAAAGATTCCATAAGCAAAGAAAATGTATTAGAGGAAATATGAAAGTTGCCTCAAGGTGTTTTCTTTCCACATTTTGTTAGGTTCAATGGGTAAATAATTGAAACAACAAAAACATGGTTACAGAGTTGGTTAATGATGCCACATTGTAAGGATTGATGAGTATGGTCAGAGGCCATTGGTTTCTCTACCAAATGTAGGTTATTTATCTTCATTATTAACATCATCTTGTGGGCCATCAATTCTACCTTTATTTTTAGCTTCCTATCTTTTGTAGGTTTTAACCTTGGACAATTAATTGTTGCAAACAAATTATTAATACAATAGAAAAGATGCAATGACAAACACACACATTAAAATGGAGATTTCATTCTACACTAGCATTTGCACCAGACGTTGCAAAGAAAACGCTGTAAGGCAATAGATAACATATAACACTATGTAAAGCAATCGATTACATATAACACTATGTAAAGCAATCGATAACATATAACAGTAATAAACGCTTCTTTGCCCCACCACCTCCGAGTTGGCACCCGTTGTGCTGGCAACCAACACCCGCGCAATTTCAAACGATCCCTCGCGCCAAACATTCATTTTCTACATTCGCACAACCGGAACAGGTCCTCTCGAGCATTCATTTCTCCTGTTCACGGTGCTTGCTCACCTCGTAGGTCCGCTCGTGGTGCTGAATCCCCGCAGGCTATGCCCTAGGCGTAAGGTAAATTATACTCTGTGAACAATGACATCCACCATTTTGGCGGGTGCCCGGAAGGCCCATGCATATGAATCCCACCCTGTGCTGCTATAAATTGTCTGCATTGGCAGCTCCCAGTGTCTCGCGAAACAGATACATTCAAGGTCTCCATTTGGGCGCAGGTTCGAGCGACGCTGAAGGTGTTTTCCCATTGCATCTTAATCAGTTACCAGATTTATAACAAACCACTTAGCCATTCAGACATCTTCAATAGTTTTTAGGATGTGATAATGGTTAATAGTTAAGTAGGGAGGTCTAATCCCAAACAAAATTATATATATCTGAAAATTGCTCCAAACGCGGTCCAATGTCAAGCAAAATTATATATATCTGAGAACTGCTCCAGACACAATTTTTTTAGTTGAAAAGAATACAATAAACCACTGGCATTACAATTGCAAACTCAAGCTCCTGCATCCAGTGTGCTTGATTGTGTACTACCCACTTAGCCATGGAGGCCATGAAAATCAGATAATCCTAAACCACTGCCATTGCAAGCTTCCTACATCCACTGTGCCTGCCTGTGCACTTTGCCAGGTGCATAGTTTATTTGGGCTTTTCATTGGGGGTGAGATTTTGAGTACAAATATATTCAATTATGTGAGAGGAATTTGGTGCACATTAATTTTCACATGCTTGCTAGGAAGGATGACCACAGAAAAATGCAAGGGCACCAACCGGTGGAGCATTGATGTAAGTAGTAGGCTCAAACTACCTGAAGTATGTTGCCACATTTGCTTTATCCTCCTTTTCAACTGAAAACATTTTCCAATGCTCCTTTGGTGTGGTGCCATTGCTTTCTGCAATAAATGAATTATACCTGGCTATTTTAGCAACAAAAAATATAATTGCAAGTGAATCTCATTTTCGTGTCAGATCAACAACCTTTTTCTTGAACTTCTTGTTCCTACTTGCCGAAAGAAAACTGTGTTTTTTGTTATCAACCTTGAATATTTCTTTCGTGTCTTCTCTTGCATTATTATGGCGATCTGGGCTCTATGTCAAATGAAGTGACCAGACTGTCATAAGATTAGGCTAGTAATGCAAGCAAGGCGATGACCTGCATGTACATTTTGAATGTGCCTCAACAGGTGCTAGCATCTCTAACAATTTTTTGAAGTGATTGATGTTGTTGGCCACATCTTATGTTGTCATCTTCATTTGGTGAAAAACTTCCCTCAGCATATCTTAGGATGACAGCTTGATATTCATAAATGTTAAACAACTTGAATTTCAATTGATTGTTGTGTTTGGCTATATATTAGGAGCCTCCTCTTTATTTGGTGAAGTTCCCTCAGACAAATCTCAGAGTTATAGCTTTATTTTCACACACATGTGCCCCATTTTTCTTTTGGTGTTTTGGCACTGCTGATGTGAGTCATTTGATCATTAATGCTCAAAATGCTACAAGTAAGAGTCTTGTGATTATTAGTTTTCCATTTGTTGATTCTAGCAGTTCATATGGTATGTTTGACTTCATCTTCTTCCATAATGCTAAATGATCTTGTTCAATAATGGAATTCCCATTTGCAGCTTCCAGATGAAATCCCATGCTGTTAAATTTTACAACCAAATCTATTTTAGAGAAAGAAGAAAGTCAAGCTAGCTACAGCAATGGTTCTGGTGTACTTTGAGACTTCTAATTTGCATGGGTGTTTGTTGTATTTCTTGTTCTTTTTCAAATAGGTAACCAACCTGAAAATTAAAGTTTGGCCTTCCTTATGAATAGACCATTAGCTTTGGTATCAAATATTGGAAAAAATTGCAGTGATCAAAGAGAGATATTGAGCTTGTGTTCGCAACACTAGAGTGCTCAACAATTGGAATAAAATTTATTGATTAAGGCATGAATGTACATCAAATAAAAGACATACCATCCTGTTATCACTGAAAAGATTTTAAAGCGAAGGTAAGATCATGAGAGTTGAATTTTTGACTCTAAGCTGTGTTTTTAAAATCACACAGCAGTTTCGTAGCGCGCTACGAAACCGCTGTAGCTGCATATTATGATTTTAATGGACCATTTTTGTGATACAAAGGGAAATCTTATTTGAATAAGAGGATCACCAAGCAATTAACGACACCCAATGAAATTGGTTCAAAATCCTTGTCAGATAATTTACCTTCCACAAAAGCATTGGTTGAATGTTTTGTATCTCGAATGGAAGATGGAAAGAGATCATCTAAAGCTTCTCAAAAGAAGAATGAGAAAAAATTGGCTATGGTTCCAAACAGTTCTACTAAGAATTCTATTTGTGACAAGACCCTTGAAGCTGAAGGGGAAGGCATTATTGCTAATGAATCAAGTAAAGAAAATCATAACAATAATACAAGATTGGTGATGTCATGGCAGGTGTTCTTGCTGTAAAGAGGAATGTTTGGTCAAAGATATCTATTTCCTGTAGAATGCAGAAGGTTCAGGTCTGGCTCCATTTGACTGTTGGCTATGCTTGCGAGGGATCAAAACAATGGCTTTGCGCATTGAGAAACAACAGGAAAAAGGAGGAGGTTCAGTTCTTAGCTTTCAAACTGGCTCTTTGGCTTTTTCAAAGCACATCGTCGAAAACACAAGACTGTTCAGCATAACTGTTAGTTCTGGTAGTGCGAAGTCACTCATCAGTCTTCCATGTTTCATGTCACATGCAAGTATACCCTCTGAAGTACGAAAGTCCCGGGGATTAAGTGAAGATTTAATTCGCCTTTCTGTCGGGATTGAGGACGCAAAAGACCTGATTGTTGATTTAGATCAAGCAATTAAATCTGCATCTGTTATATCTAAGGAAGGGCGGATTATCATGAAAACTTCATATCAGGTTACAAGGGCTCCAGATGGGAATGGAGGTATTTATTCAGCATTGAAATCCTCAAAAAGCTTGGATGATATGGCAACGAAAGGGATCAAATATGTTGATTGCTATAGAGTTGACAACGCTTTGGTCCGTGTTGCGGATCAAATTTTCCTTGGTTACTGTATTGATAAAGGTGTAGCTACTGCAGCCAAGGTTATTCATAAGGCACATCCACAAGAGAAGGTTGGTGTGTTTGTCCAGCAGCGTAAAGGAGAATCTATCAGAGTAATAGAATACAGTGAGATGGATTTTCATGGCATATGCTATAAACCAGGGGACAACGCGCCTTCGATGCAGTTTGGAGCAATTTATATTTGATGTAATTGATATTTGATGCATTTCCTTATGCACTTCCAACGGCCCTCTTTGAGGTGTTGCGTGAAGAGGGATTTGCACCTGTTAAAAATGCCAGTAGCAATGCGACTGATACACCTGTAACTGCCCGAATTTCTGGCTTTCACACATATAAATGGTGGACTGCACATTAAAGATGTAGCAATCTGTTATATTTGTGATACGACATCAAGGACCGACAAACAGGGGCATATGTTTCGAGGTAACAGGAAAGACGTGTCATTGAAGACAAACGTGGAGAAGATAAAGCGATCAAGAAATACTTTTGTGGGAACTCTCCACCGGGGATGAGTCTTATGCAGACATGCATTGTGGGTAAATTACAGGTGGCAATCAGAAGATAGCAAAGAGGCGCACGAGGCATATGCTAGAAGCATCAGAAAAGAAGTCGGTTTGGATAGTTTAGCATCTGGATCTGGTAATGCAACACGTTTCAAGTTTCATAAAAAGATTTTGGCATGAAGTGGCCAATAAATTGAACAAGAAGACGCGGGAATGACAACAGCAGCTCCGGTAAAGAGTAAACTTGTCTGGTATCCAAAACGAGATAGCATCCACATCAGTCGACAGTAGTGCAGAAACAATGGCCATTCATCATCAGAAATCTTCCTTACCTGTTGAAGTAGAAGTCAAGATAGATTCATTAAACGAAGTGACAGAAGAGGACAATAAAAATCTCTGTTTCCATGCTTCTTCTAAAGTATCATATGCTACTGACGCTGCTAAGACAGGTAGCAATAAAAAGAAGAAAAAGAAGGAATATCTCAATAAAGCAGATGCTGCTGCTCCAACTGGTGACTTGTATAATGCATATAAGGCTCCAAAAGAAAAGCAGGAAAATGTGGATGCTCAAGAAGCTTTAGCAGTAGTTTCTAGTGTTGATACCAAACAGCTCACTTCGAATAAGTTTGAGAATCAAGAACCAAAAGATCTGGATGACTGGGAAGATGCTGCTGAACTTTCGATAACTGTGGAAAAATTAGATGCAGCAGAACTAAGAAGCTCAAGCAACAGAAAGTACAGCAGAGATTTTTTGTTGACTTTCAGAAGTCAGTTTAAAGATCTATCTTCACATGTTAAAATTCCATCAGACATGATGGAAATCCTTGTGACTCCTCAAGTGGTTGCAAGTCATGTTGGAGAGATTGAGTTGTTAAATCACGGTGGCAATTCTCACTTTGACCGTCGTAGGAGTAGTGCAGGCACTATAGATAAAAACAAATGGAACAAGTCAACAGATTTGTCTGGTCGTGATATTTATATGGAAGTGGGCGTAGGTGGTCCTCCTGGTGGGTTTCGACCGGGACAAGGCTTCATTCCTGGATTTGGAAGGAATGCACGTGGAATGCCAACTCATATGAGTGGAATCCTCTCTGGTGGACCTTTCACGCAAATGCCTTTCCCACAAACTGGGTTAGCTAGAAGTAGTGTTGATGCTGATAAATGGCAACGTGCCCCTGGATTCCAGAAGGGTTTGATTCCTCCACCTCAAACACATTCACCTGCAGTTCATAAAATTGAGAACCGATATGAAGTGGGAAAAGTTTCTGACGAGGAACAGTCAAAACAAAGAAAGATCAAATCAATACTTAACAAACTAACACCTCAAAATTTTGATAGGCTTTTTGTACAGGTCAAAGAAGTAAACATTGACTCTACACTTTGTCTTACTGGAGTGATATCTCAAATTTTTGACAAAGCCTTGATGGAGCCAACATTTTATGAGATGTATGCAAAATTTTGTGTTCAATTAGCTGCTAAATTGCCTGAATTCTATAAAGACAATGAAAAGGTTGTATTCAAGACAGAGCTCCTGAACAAATGTCAGGAAGAATTTGAAAGGGATGAAATGGAACAGGCAGAAGCCGATAGGAATGAAGGGGATAGTGATTTAAGGATTTCAAGGGAGGAAATAGAGAAGAAAAAGGCGGCAATGCGCAGGAGAATGCTAGGAAACATACGGTTTATAGGTGAGCTCTATAAAGAAAAGATGTTGACTGAAAGAATAATGCATGAATGCATCAAGAAATTGCTTGGCGGATATGGCAGCAAATCCTTTTTATGCTCTGTTCTATTTAACTTTTATGCTGACAGCTTGTGCTCTGTTCTCAAAGACATGGATTGAGATATATGGCTCCTCTGCAAGAGATGTGGCAAAGAAAGGATTCTGGAGGAAGGTAAGTTGGGACAGTTTCAATTAACAATAAGGCGAATGGGTCATCTTGCTAATATGTTTTTGGAATCAAACCAGCTTCAAGAAGCAGAGAATTTGCAACTGAATCTTGTAAAGAAATTGCGAGATCTACGTCCCAGGCACTGCATCCATCCTCAAGTTGAAATTAAAAGGGATGAAGGATAAAATGAGATTTGGATTTTCTCAGATTCTGGTCGAGACAAAAGGCAAACTGTTTTAAATAAAACAACAGTTTCGTAGCGCGCTACGAAACTGCTGTAGGTGATAATTTTAAACGCAGAGCAGCTATTTGATATTATGAGCGGGAATTTTAAAGAGAGACACATGTCCATCAATCCTGCCTACAGCACATTAGATACATGGCAGCGGTACATACCTTGGGTTATTAAGGGTTTCAAACATGCTATTATATATTCGAGCAGATTAAGGAAAACAGGGACCGTGAAAACAGGGCACACATCTTCATCAAATAATGAGTCATCTGCACAGTTAGAATCCAAGGCAGCTCGTTCAGTGAATGCCTCTCCAATGTGTTCTAGCCACTACAGAAATAGTACAGGTGTCAAATCTCAAGAAGGAATCATGCACACCAGGAGACAGAATTAGAGTTTGAATAGGAATAGGACTCTATGTATTTAAAGCACAATACCTTAGTATTTAATAAGTTAGTTTAGATATAAGGTAAGGCAATTAATGATAGATTTTCGAGCTCCCCTCATGCTGGAGGAGGAGACTCAAGGTAGTCGAGTTTTGTTTTCCTATATATAGGAGAAACTCTGATGTAAAAAAGGTTGGATACTTATGCAAGAAACAGAGTTTTTATTGGCTTATGTATAAAGCTTTTTACAGTAATAGGAAGACTGTTTTATTCTTCCCAAGATTCATACTTTGTTAAAATGTTCAAGATGTTTGTGGTTTTGTCTTACCAAATGTAAGTTTTACAGCTTTATAAGTATGCAATCACTCTGAATTCACCTAGTGCTCAGACTTCCTGTGTATACTTATAAGTTGAGGTTCTTGTCCTTTATGTTTTACAGCTCTTTAAGTGCACAATCACTCTGAATTCACCTAGTGCTCAGACTTCCTGTGTGTACTTATGAGTTGATGGTTATTTGATGAATGTCTTGAATGTTTAAACATTACATGCCT
>APFE031144695.1:0-54055 GCA_000404065.3 Pinus taeda
TCTGTCTCCTTTGAAATTTTACACCACTGTGTGTAAAAATTTCATTTACATTCACTGTTGTGTGAAAACAAAGATTACAAGGATTTACTATTTTACATTTTCACTGCTGTGTGAAACAATTCATGGTTTTGATACAAACCTCCCCCTGGTTTTCTTCATTCACATATTCGCCTTCGCTCCTGCACTGCTATGCGTTTTTTTTACATTTCTTACACCCGAATTGACCAACTACACAACTATGTTTTTATTTGTTCTATTAAAAACAAACTTACGATTTTAAAAATTAAAAAACAATAAAATTAACACTATATGACATAGCACATGCCATTATTTAATTTATGCCCATACCTGTCGTAAACAAAAATTTAATAATCCACCTACCCATATGAAAGTTCTTTTAATAAATGGTATGGTCAAAAATAAAACTTAATTTTACTCCAAGCTAAGCCTTTAATGTTGCCCGTATGCAGGTTCAGATGCCCCTCAACCTGTTGATTTACACTCCTGGAATCGAACCGCTGAGGTGAATATCGGAAGGCCTTTTTCACCGAACTTTACTCCACTATGCAGCTTTGAAAGATCAACGGTGGAGAACGCTGGAGCACATCAGACGGCCGAGGAGAATATCGAAAGCCACTTTTTAGTCAACATTTACCTTCCAATAAATGTCAGAGGCTGATGTCACGCCTCATCCACGCGTCAGCTCCAAGTTGTATCGGAGCTCTTGTGTACGGAAACTACCTTCAACCAAAAGTGGTGCGATATGCCTCAAGCGGGTTTGTGGTTTTGCTAGGTGGTTTTGAGGTGTATTAAATGCTCCTGCACTTATGTGCATTTTTTTTACATTTCTTACACCCGAATTAACCAACTACACAACTATGTTTTTACTTGTTCTATTAAAAACAAACTTACGGCGGTAAAAATTAAAAAACAATAAAATTAACACTATATGACATAGCCCATGCCATTATTTAATTTATGCCCATACTTGCCGTAAACAAAAATTTAATAATCCACTTACGCATATGATAGTTCTTTTAATAAATGGTATGGTCAAAATAAAACTTAATTTTACTCCAAGGTAAGCCTTTAATGTTGCCCGTATGAAGGTTCAGATGCCCGTCAACCGTTGATTTACACTCCTGGAATCGAAGGGCTGAGGTGAATATCTGAAGGCCTTTTTCACCGAACTTTACTCCACAGCTTTGAAAGATCAACGGTGGAGAATGCTGGAGCACATCAGACGGCGGAGGAGAATATCGGAAGCCACTTTTTAGTCGACATTTACCTTCCGATAAATGTCAGAGGCTGATGTCACTCCTCATCCACGTCAGCTCCAAGTTGTATCAGAGCTCTTGTGTACGGAAACTACCTTCAACCAAAAGTGGTGCGATATGCCTCAAGCGGGTTTGTGGTTTTGCTAGGTGGTTTTGAGGTGTATTAAATGTTGGACGGTGCGCGATTGAAATTACAAATTCAACATTTAATCTTCCTGTTTGAGCATTCCCATTTTCGAATAAAATTGTTGTGGCTCGAAGTTAAAAATGTAACTTGTTGTAAAGCCGTGTTTCAATCATTTTAATGCAGATTTTCGAATAAAATTGTTGTGGCTCGAAGTTAAAAATGTAACTTGTTGTAAAGCCGTGTTTCAATCATTTTAATGCAGAATATGCCAAGGAGGTTAATCCTGCATAGAAATTTTGAATTGATTGAACAATACTTTCCTGTGAATAATCATTTCCTTCTTCAAGCACCAAGTCAATAATTTTTCTGTTGAAGTGGGATTGCACAAAATATCAAATTATTCATATATTGGAGTTCACAAGTAAAACATAAAAATAACTGAAATAACTGCGTTGTAAGCATGATATGCAGTTGGAGTTTTGCTAGGAACACCTGTAACACAACATACATATCATTTTGACTAAAGTGCTACCGAACTCGTCCTGCGCTTCGTCCATATCTCTCTTGGTCGTCCAATTGCTTCGTTGCTCCCCACTTATTCATATTTACCTGCTTGACAAACTCCTAGGGATGTTACTAATGGATTGGAAGTCACCGCAGTCATTCATGCTGGTTTCCAACCTTTCCAGTTTCCTTTCAGACCTACTAGATTTATAGAGAGGTGTTTTTATGGCTCAGAAGCGATTCCAAGTCTCTCAGATGTTGTATAGAACTAGGAATAAAAAACAAAAAAATGGAGAATGAATTTCATCAGGTTTTACTTAGTGGATTTAATAAAAAAAGAAGAAGTAAGAATGCTGGCTTTTAAGAATCAGAGGTTCTGGCAAGCAGGGATATGATCTGTGCCTTTGAAATGTATTCTCCCAGTTTAGATATAGATACACCAGTGTTTATGATCAGGCTATATGCATTCTGGTTCTTGGACATTCTCATTTTGCTATTTTGGACACTAGGTTATAGCAGCACCATGTGTTAAGGTTTTCTGGAATAAGCTAGCACGCATTTTTTAGTTTCCATAGCTTTTTCTACTGCCTGTGGAGGCTGTATGCATGACCTGCCTCTTTTTTCTTTGTATTAAAGAGATGTATATAACATTTTGTCACCAGTACAAGCTAACAAAGGATTTCGACAAGGTGTTAGCTTCATATAAACATATGCTCAGTGAGTTGGAATCCCTTATTCATGTCATAAAGTCCCTTATATTAGTTTAGTGGGTGAGGTGAGGCTTCAATAAGAAGTCCAACAATAAATCCAAGAATTTCTGAATCCTTTTAAACAAGCTGTTACTACGAAATATTTATAGGTTACGAAGGAAACAATTCCCCAATATGTGGTGGAAACTATAAGGATCTACACTAAGATCATGACCCTATCAAATTAGGTGAAGGAAAAGAAGTCTACTCTGTTATTAGATTCCTTAGAATGTCTTCACAGACATGGAGATGAGATACAACATAAGGTTGTTAGTATTGCAAAGGAGTACAAGCTTTGGCATACATATATAGTACACAAATTGAATTTGGATTTCACGGACATCTCTATCACTAGATTAGTAGATTAAGAGCATTTTATTTATTTTATGTAATCTATTGTTAGTATGATAGAGACTAGAGTAGAGAGTCATGTAGGAATATGAAAAGTTGTGAGGTAACTCAACAGTCACAGGGGTAGATGAAAGGTCACCCCATTTTCTCTGTATATGTCTCATGTCTCATTGTAAAGGACTTTTAGTTTTGGACTCATTGGTGCATATTGTTTGAGAACTAATATATATTTTGGTAAATGCAACAAGTGATTTTATATTTCCACTCATGGATTTGATGGACTTCTCATGTGATGGTGCTATGGTCATTTTAGCTTAATGTTTCAAGCTTTATGAGCCTTGTGTGTAGTTGTTTCATGTGTCATCGAGCATTATGGGATTTCCCTTGTGGTGGATGAATGGGATATGTTGTGTTTACTTTATGTTTATGTCAATAAATTGTTTTATTGATTTGAGCATTACATCATTGTAGAATTGTGCGCTTACTTATGCTTTCATTGTGTTACTGATCACAGACTTATTCATGATTGATAAATTTATCTTTGTAACATGCATGGGTTTGATTTGAATCTTTTCTAACAATGCTTCTCTCGAGATTAATGTCTTAATATTATGTTGTTTCTATTAATAGTGTCTCATGTGTTGATTCTCCATAAGTTGCTTACTTGCGTTTGTTAAAGCTTTATTTTTTCTATAAAGTTAGTACCTCTTTCATCCAAAGTAAATCTCAACCAACATGATGGAAACCAAGCCTACATACCAAATGGGATTCCTAAAGAACAATGCAGTCTAGCTGGGATTCTGCACCTAGAGAGATCCCCTAAATGTTTGCAAAACATTCCATCCCGTCGACAATGCCATGCAAGAATTGCACATCACATATAAATGTAATTAAATGTAGAAATTAATGTGTAGATTCGAAACTCCCCCGATTGGGGTGTGAGATAGTTGGAGGCCCGGTTGGGCTTGATTGACATGACCGAGCTTTTCTTGTTTTGGGATAGTGGGTGGTATCCCCCATGCCCTCACACATGTATTCACTATGATAATATATAGCGTCACAGATCTTGGTAGATCCACGATGTGAAAGTTGGTAAGCCTTTGTGACTACAGGCAGTGGAAGCGGAGGTGGAGTTAAGACCATCTATCTAGCGTATAAACTCGAGTCCTCAACTTCTCAAGGAGCCTAAGTTTGCTGGTTACATGTTCGTGATGTTGGGAACATGAGAGGAATACCCAACTCCTGCCTGTCTCTACTTGAGGTTGGCATATAAAATCTGGTATGTTAGAATGCTATCTCTGTATCCTGGGTGGGGGACGGCTACTCAGGATAAACTTCGCATTAAGAGGGGAAAGGAAACAATAGTTAAACTAGCAGTTTTTGTGACTGGTAATATAGGCCTTCGCGATTATGTAATGTTGATTTCTATATATTTTTAGCAATATTCTTTCTCGCATGGGCGTGTTTACTGGTTTTCCGTTTTTTAGCATGATGTTTTCTTTGCATGTTGATAATTGGGTTTCCTGATTTAAGCCTGAATTGTCGCGACAAGCCTTGTGGAGAGAAATTGTTTTGGAAAATGATCAGGGCCAAGTCAACAAACTCAGGGCTGGGGGTGGGGGTATGGAGGACACAATTTCTATTCTGGTGATACCTACCACCTCCAAAGGGTTATTAGTTATATATGCTTGCTAGCAGGGGTGGTGGAATTTTGAAGGGACACAGTGTTGTCTGACGTTGCATTTGTTTTTTTGCCCATTCATTAAGTTAATGCTTGTTTTTCGGGCGGTTATCTGTACAAATTATATTCCAAGTCTACCTAAGTTGTCTTTACTTCTAGCCTCTATACAGTGGGATAGGTCACGAGCGCGGGAAAGTGGGAGACGAGTGAAGAAAGGGGGCCCAACCTTGGCAGATACGATGAATTATTAGCCTCGGAATGGAGCCTTAGGTCGAGGTGAAAGAGGAAAAAGACACCAGAAAGATAAAGGAAAAGATGTAGATCCATCTTTTAGTCAGACTGAGTGGTAGAGGACTATGCAGAAGAGGACTGCGCGATGGGAGAATGCACGGCATGTGACTATGCGGTAGGTGACTACATGGCAGGGGATTACACGACAAGGGACTGTGTGGAAAATGGGTCGATTTTTTTTTTTTTTTTGAGAATCTTCATGCCATGGTCAAGGCTTATTGCGAAGAGACCCCAACGCATGTGAAATAATTGATTTCAAATGGGGAGGCAGAGTTGTATTCACAAGATGAGCTTAAACCACTAATTGTAGACTGGGTGGAACTAATCACAGACACTGGGTACACGCACGGATGTATCACCCTATTCAGACAGTCCATTCATCTTTACTGGTTAATGAAGTGCATTATGGCCAAAGCAATGTCTGTGACCACCAACACAACGATACACAATGAGGCCGAGTCGAGTCTACAAGACATTCAAAACGAGCTCCAACTTTTCCAACGTTAGTTGAAGAATTAGAATGCCCATCTAGGCCACATCGAATTACACATTTGATGTTTTCCCCAATTTTAACTACCAAGATCAAGTGCTAAAGGTCATGCTCTGGTGGAATCGTCAGATGATTATGGGTTGAAGCTATGGATGTTAATTTTGGCTTATTTTTTTCTCTTTATGTTGGGTAGCATTTATGTTTTCAGTCTAATGTTTATTAGTTGGTTTCTAGACTATCATCCTTATAAGGTTTGGCTAAAAAGATTCAAACTATTTATGTTTTGGATGGCTTATAATGCGATTCGGTGACCAACAAACTTGGTTTCCCACTGGGCAGGTTGAGGCCACCGAATGACCCATATATTTGTAATCTTCCTTTTTTACAAATGAATGAATGAAAGGCACCGCTAATCTTACAAAAAAGTGTGTAGATTCGAAACTGCTCATGAAATTTACTAAATCACAAGACTTGAAGCTACTCTCCTGATCCATGGAAGTTAATTTTGAACCTAGAACACAAATCATAAATAGGAAAAAGGAAACTTCACACATGCTCAAAGATTTATCTAGGGGAAAGAAACTACTCAAAACCCCTTCTATCTGTATTATATTAATTAGAGAATAGAGATGAAAAACATATGCTTGCTCAAGCTTGAGCACCATCTACAAGTGTATAGTCTATCCCTCTACCTGACTGAATGACTCTAGCCAGCTCTTAGCCAATTTTCAAGCCCTCCAAGCTCTTAATTCCTTGGGTTGTTCCTATGGGAAATTAGCCCCTATTAACTAGGAAAATTCCTCATCTGGATTGCACAATTCCTTTAGGTCCTTCCTCTCACTACATGCACCACTTGTACACTTCAGAATAGTCTATAACTAATAATACACTTCCTTGGAATCTCCATCTCAACTGGGTAACTCAAATTCTATGCATGTATGAGCTAATTTAGGTTGATTGATTAGTTAATTGGTTGATAGCTGAGTGTGGTTGAAGTTACACTTCCACAACTTGACCTTCAACTAGTTCCTCCAACAATTAGAACTAGTTTAACTGACCATAACTCAATTTAATTGAATTAAATTGCAACAACTGAAATTAACTCAACCTAGGCTCCTAAAATTTAGGAATAAATGTACACAACTGGACTTCACGCCCCTAACTCGAATTAACTAAGATAGAATCCTATTTTTTAGGAGTCAACTCAAGTAAACTAAACTTCAATTCATTAATTTCCGAATTTAGGTTTTTGTGATCCATATTTGAATTATTGAGAAAGTTTCAGCAATAATCACATATGAGTTGTTTTGTTGATGTGTTTCGAACCATCAAGTGTGGTTCATTGTCACGACAAGATGAAGAGTCAGATCTTAGCATAGGATTAAATAGAGAGAGCATTATAGAGAACAATTAATTTTCCAATGGTTAAAAATATAAATGCTAGTTTTGAAAAAATTATTATTTAATAATAAAATATTATGAATGTTAAATTTGAGTATTAGAGTTAAATTTTTTTATTTTTATTTTTATTTATTTAAATAATTGATTAAATTAAATGACAATATAATAACAAAATAAGTCAATCAATAAACACATTAAGTCACCAAATAAAAATAAAAATAAAATCAAACAATAAATCAAACACCAATAAAACTAAACAAAAAATGAAAAAATAAAAAGAAAATAAAAATAGAGGGAATGACACTAGTAAAAGTTAAGAAGACAAGTCTAGACCCCAATAATTGCTAATTTTCCATCCATCGTCTATGCTTAGATTACTGGGCCTCCTTTCAATTTCTATGGTTTCCCTAAACTTGCGATGATGGAAATGACTAATCTTAGCAATGACTTGGGCTTGTTCAATGTAGATGTGATGTTTAGTCTTTTTTGCATGTTCTGCCAAAGCAGAGGATCGGGTCCTCCCATGTTTGATTTTGGTTGTGTGCTCATGAATCATTTGATTTATTTAGCGGCCAATCTCACCAATGTATGGAGTTCCATAAGAACATGGGATGACATAAACACCTTTCATATCCTTCGAGTCGACCAGGTCTTTTAAAGATATAAGGGAGCTCTGAATGGTGCTTAGGGGCCTAAATGTGGAGGTAACCTTATGCTTCCTTAGAATCCCCGCAATCCTGTCAATGGTCTATTGTATAAATGGAAGTTGCACCCCTGAACTCTGATCCTTGGGTTATTTTTTAATCTTTGGACCTTTGTCATCTTTAAAGAAAGCTTTAATACATGCCTAGTATACCCATTATGATTAAAAACATTGTGGAGATGGGTTTTTCATCATTAAGATGGTTTTCATCAGAAATTGTTAAATCTTGAGTAGCTAATGTGTTGAGAACGCCTAGATTTTGAGCAAGGAAATGATGCGATCTAGCATGAAGATATTGTTCCATGTGAGTTTTCTTACAAAATACCTAGTGAGAGAAATAACTGTCATCCTTTTTGAAATAAGGACAACGAGGAAAGGAATATTCCCATTGATTTCAAATTCCATGGTGAAATTTATGGAGTTGGACTAGTCGTTAAGATGTTGGAAGAAAAGTTCCAACTTTTCTCGACCATGGGGCCAGATAACATAGGGGTAATCTACAAACCTCTTCCAAAGCTTAGGCTTGAATTTGACTGAAGCTAGGGCCTTCAATTCAAGGTCTTCTATGAGAAAATTAGCCACTGCAGGGGGAAGGGGGGAACCCATGGCCACATCGCAAGTTTGTTTGTAGAATTCCCCATCAAAGTTGAAGGAAGTAGAGGTTAGACATATTTCAACTAATTTAGCTATATTGGGGTTAGCAATACACTTGACTACTTCAATGGCCTTATTAATAGGGATATTTGTGTAGAGGGATACCTCATCGAAACTCACAATCATATCACTAGGATCAAGCTTAATATCCTTTAACTCTTGGACAAATGATGAAAAGTCCTAGACGAAGGATTTAGTAAGGCCAACAAGGGGATATAACTTCTGGGCTAAATACTTAGCTAGAAGATAGGTCATCCCTCCTATAGTGTTGACAATGGGTCTCAGGGGAGACCCTTCTTTGTGCATCTTAGTAAGTTCATATATCGTAGGGTTAAGAGGGCTACTTTTGATGAGCTTATGGCTAAAGGAGTTAACAATGTTACTGGATTTAATATCTAGATCCGCAATTTTAGAGATCTTCTTTATGGGAATATTATTAAGTTTCCCTTAGATTTCGCTAATACATAAGTGATCCAACATTTTTTTTTGATAATCATCCTTACCTAAATAGCAATAGCACCACCCTTGTCGGCTTTGAGAATGATAATGTACCTATTACTGTTCAAAGACTTGAGAGTGTTAGGATATTCCGACACATAGGAAATAGTTAAGTATAACATGGTCTAGTATAGAGTTAGATAAAGTGTGTTTCTTTACTATGTACTTTTGTAACTTTCAATCTTACGATCACGATATGTAGTGATCCGATGGTTCATTCTCTCCTTGGTATTACCGACACTTGATCCATGGCTTAACACCCGATTGGTCCATGATCTCTATTTAAAGAGCATGGAGGATCATTTGTAGGTTAACTGTTCATGAGAGAGATTTATGTAAAATTCATTCTTTATTAATAAATTGCCTGAAGTGGCCACGTTGACTCAGGCCGTGGACTGTTTCCCTCTTTGAGGGTTTTAACCACGTCAAAAATACTGGTGTATTGATCTGTGATCTGTTTGTGAGCAGTGTCCTTTGGTGTTCTGTCTAAGGAACTTACCCTGTAAATTCCTACAGAGAGCATCCACCTCAAGTTTTCTAATGTTGTTCTTGGGGGGCTTTTCCTTCCTAATGACAACTGCACAATCTTGTGTGATGATATCCTTGGTGACATGAGGAAAGTCTCTAATCCCATATTTAATGTTGTAAATAATCGCATCAACCAGGATTTTTCTAGGAGCAAGGGAAAAAATTAATCCTCTCTAAAAAAAAACTATAGATAAGAGGTTCAAAAGAAAATCTAGATACATTAACAATCCTATTATTAAAAGATGGAAGAGAATAATAATAATTATTATTATTAAATAGAGAAATTTTATTACTAACACTATTATTATTATCATCATTATTATTATTGTTATTAGAAAGAAATAAAACATAATCATTATTATGGATATTATTATAATAATTTTAATTATTATTAATATTATTATTGATGATAAAGAGATTCAAATTATTAATGTTATTCCTATTATTCATATCATAGCCATTATTACAGTTGTTATGTTTCATTATATTACAAGACAAAAATGTTGAGACACCCAAAAAGAAGGATCAATTAGGCACCTTACCATTATTTAATAAAGGAGGTGAGGGGAGAATATGGTTAGGGTTTACATACATGGATTGATGGGTCCGAGTTTTAGAGAATTCGATCGAGGAGGTGATATCAACAAGTGAGTTGGAAGAGACAATGACCATGGAAGAGTCAACAATCGAGGAAGAATGGGACGACGGGGAGGGAGGAGAAAGATCAACGTAGGGGGAAGAGACTCCAACACACCGTTAGAACAGGAATATAAAACACGGCAAGGGAAGTTTATGGACGAGGAATGATTACAATCCTTGGGGTAGGACAAGTCCGAGGAAAGCAAGACAAAGGAAGGTAATATATTCGAGAACTAATGACCGCCAAAATCATGGGAACCGCCAACATCAAATGAGGGAAGGCCAAAATGAATAAAGGTGAGAGGAGGAATACGGAGTGAATACCGGAAGAAACAAGGCTGTTGTAATTGAGAAAATAATAACCTTCGATATAGTTTTGACTAATTGATTGAAAGAGACATTGTGAAGAAGCATTATCGCTCCTCATGGAAGAAATTTTTCTGAGACACTGTCAATCCAAGAACGAAGAGCATAAATTTGACTATTCTTAATTCTACTCCTAGATAAATAATGGATATATATCCCAACATGTTTGATGAGGATGAAAAGATGGCCTTATAAAAGGCGGTCACTAGGGGAGGAAATCCCAGGGTGCTTAAATTTTTAAAAGGAGACAAGAGCCCGGGACCCAATAGTTGGACAGTCGAGCTGTTCACACATTTCTTTGACATATTTCAGGGTATCTTCTTGATATAATTGTGGAAGAATCAAGAATCAGGGGTTATATTCATCCTCATATAAACTCAACCTACATTTGTCTCACCCCGAAGAGGGCATCCTCTAATACTTTCTTGGATTATCGAACCATTTGTCTTTGTAATCTTATATATAAGATTATTTCAAAGACTATTGTGACCAAGATTAAGCACACTCTATCAAGGTACATATCAACTGAGCAGTTCGGGTTCTTATAGCACATACAAATCATGATGCAGTGGCTATTGCCCAGGAATGCATACATTTGATCCATGTTAAAAAATTAAATGTTGTTGTTATGAAG
The DNA here is from genome assembly GCA_000404065.3 of Pinus taeda. Lineage (NCBI taxonomy): Eukaryota > Viridiplantae > Streptophyta > Pinopsida > Pinales > Pinaceae > Pinus > Pinus taeda. Next base: position 10,894 of record APFE031144695.1, read on the forward strand.
GTCGACTTACAGAAGGCATATGATTGCCTTGAATGGGGATATCTAAGGATGGTTCTACATAAAATTGGTTTCCAGGCCAGGTGTGTTGAGTGGATCATGGCTTGTGTCATGAATGTAAGATATGTTGTTTTTATTAATGGATACCCCACATTTTTTTTTGGGGTTGGGAAGGGTCTCACAAAAGGTTGCACACTTTCACCATTATTATTTATTTTGGCAATGGATGGGCTTGAGTTACATATCAAGAAAGTTGTGGTGGAGGGTAATTTTGGTGCGTTGGTCTTGGGATGAGATATCAATATTTCACATAGTTTCTTTGTTGACGATGTGCTGATTATGGGGAAGATCAATAGGTTTGCATAGTTGGATTTATTTCATATTTTTGAAAAAATTGGAAATGCCACGGGCCATATCATGAATCTACAAAAGTCTATCATTTTATATGGCACATGTGATATGGAAGACATTTCATACATCCATAAACTTGTTGGGGTGGGGACTAAAACATTAGTGGGGGGCATGAAATACTTGGGTTATCATATCAAGCCTTGTCGGTAGAGGATTATGACTAGATGTGGCTAGTGGATAGATTTTATAAAAATATCACTAGGTGGGAATTCATATGCTTATCGCTCGCTGGTCGTATTACTCTCACCCAATCGATGATCACACAATTGGGAGTATATTGGGGCCATTTATACTATCTCCCTCACACTATTATCAAGTATCTGAACTAGATTATGGCACAATATATCTAGTCTAGAGCGACCCACACTACCAAATATCATCTGGTTAAGTTGGATTACATTTCTATGACAAAAAAACTGGGTGGCTGGGGTATCTTGAACCTGAGGCGATTTGGACGGGCATTGCTGCAGAAGTCATTGTTAGAAATTATGGAGAGGTTTATTTGGGGCCGACATATGGGGTAATATAATAAGACATAAATACCTAAAGGACAAAGAGTTTACTATTTGGGTGCACAGAGGGTTCACTGGGACTACCTCAGGATCGACCATATGGCTCAGTTTAAACAAAATAAAAAAATGTTTTTTGCAGATCCTGTGTTGGATACTTGTGTCAGGGCACCAAGTCATGATCAGATAGACCATATTCTTGGAATGGGAAGGGAAATAAGCATATCAGATGGCCTTATACAATATATTAACAGTCGTGGTATCTTATTTTGGAACCAGGTCATTTGAGAATGACATGGTTATATTCCAATATGGAAAAGATCAAGGGAGTTGGGCTTGGAGGGACAGATGGCACGAGAATGGGAGCAGATCAGGACAAAGATGAAATTAGATGGATTCAGCTGAGAAGCAGGCAAAGATCATATTACATGGGCTGGAAAGATGAAGGAAGGAGGCATAGTAGTGTTAGACATATATAACACTCTATGCAACCATGAGGTGTACAACACAGAGGTATGTTGGTTTTATAAATTTTGGAAAACTAAGATTCCCATTAAGATCATATTATTTCTTTGGCTTGTTTGGAAAAACAAGAATCTAACATGGGAAAACCTTCAAAAGAGGAACTGGCAGGGGCCGAGGCTATGTTTACTATGAAGGAATGTGAAGGAGGACAATGTTCATATATTTTTAAAGTGCCCTATAATTGTACAGTTTTGGAGTTATATTGCTAGCTATAGTAGTTTTCCATACAACCAATATGATAATATCACTGACTGCTTGATTTGGTGGAGTAAACAAAAACTCGCATGGCGGACAATCCCGCTAGCTTTATTTGGGAAATATGGCGATGGCACAATAGAATTATATTTGAGAACTATAAGAAAAATGACATGCCGGTGATGGATCATATTATAAGATGGTATACCTTTGGAAATGAACATGACAGTGGCCCTAAGAAGACTATAAGCAAGAGGACTGGCCCTGGGATTGAGTATCCAACGTGTTTTTTTGATGGTGTGGCACAAAGGGGCTTGTGGGTGTGGGTTTTGGATCATAATATCAAAGGAACAAGAAAACTCGGTCCATTGGGGAGCTGGTAGAGGCACAAATATAAAGGCTGAAGTGATGGCCCTATGAGGTCTCCTTTGGTTTTCATCCTTTCTTCACATTCCCTCCATCCACATATTTGGTGATTCTCAAACAATCATTGAACATGTACTGGGAAACAAAAAAATATATCAACCAATGCTACACGGATGGATCAGACATATTGAGAATCTTTAGGCCTCTTTTAGAGACTCAACAATGTTGCATATTAGATGGGAATTTAACCAAAATGCGGATCACATGTCCAAGATGGGGCTACAGGATGCTCTGGATGAGATGCATATTGAAATCAAGTTGGGTGACAACATAGTAGATGTGGGATGCTTCCACTTCCAAGGTAATAACAACACTTGCATGGGATCTTAACTACTAATATTTGGTTTTTTTTGCTATATCTAGATGGCGGCTCTGAGACTGTTATTTTTTCTTTTATATGGCACTGCATAACATACATTACAAGTAGATATATGGAGGATTTCACTTTGATCAAAATAAAACAATATTTGGTACAATTATTCTTTGTTTAATAATACCTTTGGGTACATAGGCACATAACTTAGATAGATCTAATGTATAGCTGACAAAAATGAATAGACTGTTACCGTAACAGTACAAGGAATGAAATATGATGGTATTGACATTATACAATATCAATTATATGTATTGTTTTTACTTGATATATAAAAACATAATATTTTTTCTTACTAAAAAATAAAATAAATAAAAATAAATAAATAATAAAAATAAAATAAATAAAATAAATAAATAAAAATAAAATAAAATAAATAAAAAAATAAAAATAAAAAATAAAAAATTCGACAGCTTGAGATTTTTTTAGATTACTTCTCTTTCCAAGTTTCTTCCATGAGAAGGGATGACATGCCTCAATCTTGGATAAAAGGGCAACAAATACCGCACAAGAAAGCTCCATAAGTAACGAGAATAATTTATGAGAAAGACAATCGAGACCTTTCCTAATCCCGTTAATCTCCAAACGAACCATAGCCAAACTGGCATTCAAAACTATACGATGATGATTAGAATTGTTAAGGGCATGTTTAATTTGAGCGAATGAAGGAACAACAACTGAATCTCTACATCTTTTTAGAAATTCCAGATCTGACTTCATCTTCGAAACTTTTAAGCTTGATCGTTCAAAAAGATGAACTTCAATTGCAATGACACTTCTGTATAGGGTTGTAATTTCCGAATTCAAGCTTTTGAGATCCATATTTGAATTATTGAGAAACATTTCGGCAATAATCACATAGGAGATGTTTTGTCAACGCATTTCGAACCATCAAGTGTAGTTCATGGTCAAGACAAGATGAAGAGTAAGATATTAGCATAGGATTAAATAGAGAGATATCATTGTAGAGAACAATTAATTTTGCAGTGATTAAAAATATAAAACGTAGTTTTGAAAAATATTACTTAATAATAAAATATTTTGAATGTTAAATTAGACTATTAAAGTAAAAGTCATTTTTATTCTAATTAATTAATATGATAATATAATAACGAAATAAGTCAACCACTAAACATATTAAGTCAACAAATACAAATACAAATAAAATAAAATAATAAATAAAACACCGATAAGAGTAAACTAAAAATGAAAAGTTAAAAGGAACATATAACATAAGAAAAATAAAATAGAAAATAGATAGCAATTCATTATATATATTTATATATATATATATATATAGATATATATAGATATAATTTTATATTTCATTTTTATAAAAAAATATTGCATATATTATATATATATATATATATTATATGCAATAATTTTTTTTTATAAAATGAAAATATAAAATATAAAAATAAAAATGAAAATAAAATAAGAATAAGAATGAAAATATAAAATAAAAATAGAGGGAATGAGACTAGTAAAAATTAAGAAGACAAGGCCAGGACCCAACAACTGCTAATTTTCCAGCCATCATCTTTATTTATATTACTAGGCCTACTTTCAATTTCTATGGCTTCCCTAAAGTCACGATGATGGAAATGACTAATATTAGCAATGACTTGGGCCTCTTCAATGCAAATGTGATGTTTAGTATTTTCTGCATGTTCTGCTAGAGCAGAGGATTGAGTCCTCCCATGTTTGATGTCAATTGTGTGCTCATGAATCCTTTGACTTATTGAGTGGCAAGTCTCACCAATGTAGGGAGTTCCACAAGAACATGGGATGGCATAAATGTCTTTCATATCCTTCGGGTGGACCGGGTCTTTTATATATATAAGGGATCTATGAATGGTGTTTAAGGGCCTAAATGTGGAGGGAACCTTATGCTTCCTTAGAATCCTCACAATCTTGTCAATGGCCCCTTGTATAAACAAAAGGTGCACCCTTGAACACCGATCCTTGGGTTCTTTTTTAATCTTTGGACCTTTGTTAGCTTCAAGGAAAGCTTTAAGACATTGGTGCTTACTACACCCATTATTATTAAAAACATTGAGGATATTTTTTTTATTATCATTAAGGTGGTTTTCATCATAAACTCTTAAAGCTCGAGTAGCTAATGTGTTGAGAACACCTAGCTTTTGAGCAGGGAAATGATGGGATCTGACATGAAGATATTGCACCGTGTGAGTTTTCTTACGAAAGACCTAGTGAGAGAAAGAATCGTCATCCCTCTTCTAAATAAGGACGTCGAGGAAAGGTAGACTCCCATTGATTTCACATTCCATGGGGAAATTTATGGAGTTAGACTGATTGCTAAGATGTTGGAAAAAAAAGTTCCAACTTTCTCAACAAGGGGGGCAGGTAATACATGTGTCATCTACAAACCTCTTCCAAATATTAGGCTTGAATTAGGTCAAAGCTAGGGCCTAGGATTCAAGGTATTCCATGAACAAATTAATCACTATAGGGGAAATGGGGGAACCCATGGCTACACCACAAGTTTGTTTGAAGAATTCCCCATCAAAGCTAAATAAAGTAAAGGTCAGATAGATTTCAACTAATATAGCTGTGTTGGGGCATATAATACACTTGATGACTTTAATGATCTCATTATTAGGGATATTTTTGTAGAGGGAGACCACATCAAAAGTCACAAGCATATCACCACGATTAGGCTTAATATCCTCTAACTCTTGTACAAATGATGATGAGTCCTTGATGAAGGATTCAGTAAGGCCAACAAGGGGTTTTAACTTCTGGGCTAAATACTTAGCTAGAAGATAGGTCGACCCTCCTATAGTGTTGATAATGGGTCTCAGGGGATCCCCTTCTATGTTGATCTTAGGAAGTCCATATATAATCAGGGTAAGAGGGATACTTTTGATGAGCTTATGGCTAAAGCAGTTAACGATGCTACTAGATTTAATAGTTAGAGACATAGTTTTGGAGATCTTCTTTAGAAGATCCTTATTAAGTTTCCCATAGCTTCCGCTATTATATAAGTGATCCAACATTTTTATTTTATAATCATCTTTATCTTTTATAATCCCCTATAGTGGCTAATTTGTTCATGGAAGACATTGGATTGAAGGCCCTAGCTTTGACCCAATTCAAGCCTAAGATTTTTAAGAGGTTTGTAGATGACACCTATGTTGTATGGCCCCAAGGTCAAGAAAAGTTGGAACTTTTTTCCGACATATTAACAATAAATATAACTCCATAAAATTCACCATGGAATGTGAAATCAATGGGAGTCTTCCTTTCCTTGATGTACTTATTTCGAATAAGGATGATGATTCTTTCTCTCACTAGGGCTTTGGTAAGAAAGCCCACACAAAGAAATATCCTCATGCTAGATCCCATCATTTACTTGCTCAAAAGCTAGGTGTTCTCAACACATTCGCTACTTGAGCTTTAAGAGTTTCTTATGAAAACCACCTTAATGATGAAATAATCCATCTCCTTAAATTTTTAAATCATAATGGGTATAATAGGCACCAATGTCTTAAAGATTTCTTTAAAGCTGACAAAGGTCTGAAGATTAAAAAAGAACCCAAGGATCGGTGTTTAGGTGTGCACCTTCCATTTATACAAGGGACCACTGATAGGATTGCGAGGATTCTAAGGAAGCATAAGGTTCCCTCCACATTTAGGCCCCTAAACACCACTCAAAGCTCTCTTAGATCTATAAAAGAACTGGTTGACCCGAAGGCTATGAAAGGTGTCATGTCATCCCATGTTCTTGTGGCACTCCCTATGTTCGTGAGGTTGACCGCTCAATAGATCAAAGGATTCATGAGCATGCAACCGACATCAAACATGGGAGGACGCAATCCTCTACTCTGGCAGAACATGCAGAAAAGACTAAACATCACATCTGCATTGAGGAGGCCCAAGTCATTGATAATATTAGTCATTTTCATCATCGCAAGTTTAGGGAAGCCATAGAAATTGAAAGGAGGCCCAGTAATCTAAACAGAGACGATGTCTGGAGAGTTAGTAGTTGTTGGGTGTCAACCTTATCTTCTTAATTTTTACTAGTCTCATACCCTCTATTTTTATTTTATTTTATATTTTATATTTTCATTTTTATAAATATATATATATAGATATATATATGAATTACTATTTATTTGTCTATTTTATTTTATCTTTCTTATTTTACTATCTATGAATTACAATCCTGTCAGTGGTCCCTTTTATAAATAGAAGGTGCACCCTTGAACACCGATCCTTGGGTTCTTTTTTAATCTTCAGACCTTTGTCAACTTTAAGGAAAGCTTTAAGACATTGGTGCTTACTACACCCATTATTATTAAAAACATTGAGGAGATCTTATTTTATTATCATTAAGGTGGTTTTCATCATAAACTCTTAAAGCTCGAGTAGCTAATGTGTTGAGAACACCTAGCTATTGAGTAGGGAAATGATGGGATATGGCATGAAGATATTGCTCCGTGTGAGTTTTCTTATGAAAGACCTAGTGAGAGAAAGAACCGTCATCCTTCTTCGAAATAAGGATGTTGAGGAAAGGTAGACTCCCATTGATTTCAAATTCAGTGGGGAAATTTATGGAGTTAGACTGATTGCTAAGATGTTGGAAAAAGAGTTCCAACTTTTCTCGACAAGGGGGCCAGATAATACATGTGTCATCTACAAACCTCTTCCAAAGATTAGGCTTGAATTAGGACGAAGCTAGGGCCTTGGATTCAAGGTCTTCCATGAACAACTATAGGGGAAATGGGGGAATCGATGGCTACACCACAAGTTTGTTCATAGAATTCCGCATCAAATCTAAAGAAAGTAAAGGTCAGATAGATTTCATCTAATTTAGCCGTGTCGGGGCATATAATACACTTGATGAATATAATGGCCTCAGTATTAGGGATACTTTTGTAGAGGGAGACCACATCGAAACTCACAAGCATATCACCACGATTGGGCTTACTATCCTCTAACTCTTGGACAAATGATGATGAGTCCTTGATGAAGGATTCAGTAAAGCCAACAAAGGGTTTTAACTTATGGGCTAAATACTTAGCTAGAAGATAGGTCGGCCCTCCTATAGTGTTGACAATGGGTCTCAGGGGAGCCCCTTCTATGTTGATCTTAGGAAGTCCATATATACTAGGGGTAAGAGGGCTTCTTTCGATGAGCTTATGGCTAAAGCAGTTAATGGTGCTACTAAATTTAATAGCTAGAGTCATAGTTTTGGATATCTTCTTCAGAATATTCTTATTAAGTTTCCTATAGCATCCACTATTATATAAGTGATCCAACATTTTTATTTTATAATCATATTTATCTTTTATAATCCCCTATAGTGGCTAATTTGTTCATGGAAGACATTGGATTGAAGGCCCTAGCTTTGGCCCAATTCAAGCCTAAGATTTGTAAGAGGTTTGTAGATGACACCTGTGTTGTTTGGCCCCAAGGTCAAGAAAAGTTGGAACTTTTTTCCAACATATTAACAATCAATATAACTCCATAAAGTTCATTATGGAATGTGAAATCAATGGGAGTCTTCCTTTCCTCGATGTACTTATTTCGAATAAGGATGACAATTCTTTCTCACACCAAGAAATATCTTCACGCTAGATCCCATCATTTCTTTGCTCAAAATCTAGGTGTTCTCAACGCATTAGCTACTCGAGCTTTAAGAGTTTCTTATGAAAACCACCTTAGTGATGAAAAAGCCCATCTCCTTAATTTTTTTAATCATAATGGGTATAACAATCACCGATGTCTTAGATCTTTCTTTAAAGATGACAAAGGTTTGAAGATTAAAAAAGAACCCAAGGATCGGTCTTCAGGCGTGCACCTTCCATTTATACAAGGGACCACTGATAGGATTGTAAGGATTCTAAGGAAGCATAAGGTTCCCTCCATATTTAGGCCCCTAAACACCATTCAGAGCTCTCTTAGATTTGTAAAACACATGGTTGACCTGAAGGATATGAAAGGTGTTATGTCATCCAATGTTCTTGTGGCACTCCCTACGTTCGTGAGACTGACCGCCCAATAAATCAAAGGATTCATGAGCATGCAACCGACATCAAACATGGGAGGACGTGATCCTCTTCTCTGGTAGAACACGCGGAAAAGACTAAACATCACCTCTGCATTGAAGAGGCCCAAGTCATTGCTAATATTAGTCATTTCCATCATCACAAGTTTAGGGAAGCCATAAAAATTGAAAAGGGGCCTAGTAATCTAAACAAAGACGATGGTTGGAAAATTAGTAGTTGTTGGGTGTCGACCTTGTCTTCTTATTTTTTACTAGTCACATTCCCCCTATATATATATATATATATATATATATAATATTATATATATATTATGAATTACTATCTATTTTTCTTATTTTATATGTTCCTTTTAACTTTTTATTTTTAGTTTACTTTTATCGGTGCTTGATTTATTTATTTATTAATCTATTTATTTTAATTTCATGTCATTTCAATTTTTTTTTGACCTAATGATAAAAAACAATTGCTTTATTTTTATTTTTTTTGTACTTGGCGACTTAATATGTTTAGTGGTTGACTTATTTTGTTATTATATTGTCATATTAATTAATTAATTAAAATAAGAATTATTTTACTCTAATAGTCAAATTTAACATTCATAATATTTTATCATTAAATAATATTTTTTCAAATCTAGATGTTATATTTTTAAATGTTGGAAAATTAATTGTTCTCTACAATGCTCTCTTTGTTTAATCCTATGCTAAGTTATGAATCTCCAACTTTTCCTAACAATGAACCACACTTGATGGTTTGAAACACGTTGAAAAAACATCTCCTATGTGATTATTGCAGAAAGTTTTCTCAATAATTCAAATATGGATCACAAAAGCTTGAATTCGGAAATTACAACCTTGTACGGAAGGGCCATTGTGATTAAATTTCATCTTTTTGAACAAACACACTTTAGTGTTTCCAAGATGAAGTCAGATCTGGAATTTCTAAAAATATGTAGAGAGTCAACTATTATTCCTTCATTCATTTAGATTAAACATTCCCATAACAATTCTAATTATCATCGTATATTTTTGAATGCTAGTTTGGCTTTGGTTCATTTGGAGATTGGCAGGATTAGGAAAGGTCTCAATTTTATTTCTCATAAGCTATTCTCATTATATCTGGAGCTTTCTTGTGCGGTATCTGTTTCCCTTTGGTCCAGGATCGAGGCATGCTCAACATTGAAATCCCTTTGCATGGAAGAAATTTGCAAAGAGAAGCAATATAAAAAGTTTCTCAAGCTTTCAAAATATTTTTTCTCATCGAGTTATTCATCCAAGAGTAGAATTAAGAATAGTCAAATTTGTGCTCTCCATTCTTGGATTGACAATGTCTCAGGGCCAATTTCTTCCATGAGGAGTGATAGTGATAGTTTGGGACTTCTCTGTCAATCATTTAGTCAAAACGATACTCGAGTTGATTCTTTTCTCAATTACAACAACCTTGTTTCTTCTGGTATTCCTCTCAATATTCCTCCTCTCACATCTTTTCATCATGGCCTTCCCTCATGTAGAAATTTCACTTGTAGAACAAACCGATATATGCAATGTCCAAAAGCATAATAGTTGTTCTACTCCTACAAAACATTAAGCGGAAGCATAATCGAATTCATGAGCAACATCAAGTAGAAACATGCATAACTTATCAAGAGAAATAATCACACATAACACAAGATATATCGAGAGGAAAGCACCAGCATAAAACCCCAACCATGTATTATCAATCAAGTGGAAATCCTCTTAAACATACAAAAATAATAAGTTCAATAGCTATCCTTCTCTCTCTATAATCAGAAGATCCTAATGATCTTCAATCAGAAGATGAAAATCATGGACTACCTAGGCCTCAATATATAGGCCACAAGTCCTCCGATCTCCTATAATAGATCCTTCTCCATGCAAGGAATACTTACTAGAAATATCTAAGCATCTGATAGTACACTGTCCCACATCTGATCTCAACTTGGTCTCTGACAGAACTCACATGCAACAGTTATCCATGAGTGAATCCTCAGTTATCTAAAATAATTGTTGTCACATGCATGCAAGCATTAACAAACTATATTTTATTATTTTAACAACTTGTTAAAATAATATAACTGGACTTGACTAGTTAGAACTAAGTCAACTAATTACCTCATTATAGAACTCATACTTATTCCCTCAATCAGTGGAGGAAATTAAGGACACATTCCCCAATTAGTGGAGAAATAATTGCGTGTTCTCACAAAGACTTCAAGTTTGCTTTTCCTTAACTAATTAACTCATGGAGAATTAATTAATTAATATTCCAAACTGCTGGTAAGATCAAAATTAATTTTACTTCCTATAGATAGAATAGGGACTGCTATAAATAGAAAGGGACCCAAAAATGCTATTTTTAGAACTTTCTTTTTTTAGCAATTTTACCTCTCACCCAATGTGGCCAATGACCTCACTAGCCAAACTGCTATTTTTAGACATGCTACTTTTAGCAGGTCTATTTTTAGCACATTCTAAATTTAACATTTCTTGTTGCATATTTTTCAACACTCCCTCTCAACAAGAAAGGCTTTCTCTTGAACCCAATCCTATAATTTTGGAATGTTCTGCATGCAACACAACTACCCAGTCCACTTGCTCCAACAACACTCGGAACAAAATCACTCCCAACTGACCACTATGTTGGGCTAGAAACATACTCTAAAGCTGAAGCTCTACATGCTGCTGGCAAGTGCTCCCTCTCTGACATCTATGCTATTGCAACATCTCCATGCATCTCGCACCATTGCACACCTCTCTGTGCCACCTAGCACTGTGCAAAACACTTGTGCCTCTCACATTGCTACAACCTGCTAGCTATGCACTGTCCTTGGATTCCTTACACTGTTTCTCTTTCTGTTTCTCCATCCACATCTGTCACTACCCAATTAGTCAGTTCTTGCTACTCCACATCAAGGCTCCCATAGCAAGGTCTCATCCAAGAGGTTGGGTACCTCAAGGATCCCACCCCTCCTTCTTGGGACAATCAATCCACATCACCCCACCTCCTACTTGGAGGTATGGCTACATGTGATCCCTCTGCCCACTTGGCTCGAAGTTTCCCCCTACTGGAGGTCTTCGCATGAGTAGATGTCTCTACTTGATCTCCACTTAGCTTCCCTTGTTGTGGTTGTTCCACAACCTCCTAAAGCTGCTACACCAATCGTGGCTCCTCCTCAATTGTCTGAGACTTCTTCTGGCTCTGCATGTTGAGAGGTAATATACCCTCTTTCTCAACCACCGGGTTTCTAACCTTTGCCTTCCTCCTAAAGGCTTTGCATGCATCTTGTACCTCAAGTGCATACAGGTTCTTGGCTAGCACACCAATCTATTTCCACTTTCCCGTCGTCACGAAATTTTCTAGAAAAGGAGCTGATTTTAAATTAGCAATATCTCCCTTATCGGAACTCCGATTCAGCCGATTTTTTTATTTTTTATTTTTTTTTGGGTATTTTTCCGCAAGGAATCCAAATCTACTATTTATTTCTGAAAATTTTGTGCATAAATTTTTAGATCTGCTCTGCAAACTCTCGGCCCAAAACTCAAAACTTTGAAATCTCCTCTCAGTATATTGTTCTTGCTTGATCACATGTGCTCTGATGCCATGTAGAAATTTCACCTGTAGAACAAACTGATATATGCAATGTCCTAAAGCATAATACTTTTTCTACTTCTACAAAACATTACAGGAAAACATAATCGAATTCATGAGCAACATCAAGTAGAAACATGCATAACTGATCAAGAGAAATAATCACACATAGGACAAGATATATCCAAGGGAAAGCACCAGCATAAAACCCCAACCATGTATTATCAATCAAGTGGAAATTCTCTTCAACATACAAAAAGAATCAGCTCAATAGCTATCCTGCTCTCTCTGTAATTAGAAGATCCTGATGATCTTCAATCAGAAGATGAAAATCATGGACTACCTAGGCCTCAATATATAGGCCACAAGTCCTCCAATCTCTTATAATAGGTCCTTCTCCATGCAACGAATACTTACTAGAAATATCCAAGCATCTGATAGTACATTGTCCCACATCTGATCTCAACTGGGTCTTTGATAGAACTGACATGTAACAGTTATCCATGAGTGAATCCTCAGTTATCTAAAGTAATAGTTGTCACATGCATGCAAGCATTAACAAACTATATTTTATTATTTTAACAACTTGTTAAAATAATCTAACTGGACTTGACTAGTTAGAACTAAGTCATCTGATTCTCTCATTATAGAACTCATACTTATTCCCTCAATCAGTGGAGGAAATTAAAGACACATTCCCCAATTAGTGGAGAAATAATTGTATGTTCTCACAAAGCCTTCAAGTTTGCTTTTCCTTAACTAATTAACTCATGGAGAATTAATTAATTAATATTCCAAACTACTGGTAAGACCAAAATTAATTTTACTTCCTATAGATAGACTAGGGACTGCTATAAATTGAAAGGGACCCAAAAATGCTATTTTTACAACTTTCTATTTTTAGCAGTTTTACCTCTCACCCAATGTGGCCAATGACCTCACTGGCCAAACTACTATTTTTAGACATGTTATTTTTAGAAATGCTATTTTTAGCAGGTCTATTTTTAGCACATTCTAAATTTAACATTTCTTGTTGCACATTTTTCAACAACTCATTTCATGTTGCTGGTCCCCATGATTTCGTTGGTCATCAATTCTTGAATATCTTACCTTCCTTCATCTTTCTTTCCTTCGACTCGTCATACCCTGAGGATTGTAAGCATTCCTCGTCCGTAAACTTCCCTTGCCATGTTTTGTCTTCCTATTCTAATAGTTCATTGGAGTCTCCTCCCTCCTTTGTTGACCTTTCCCCTCCCTCCCCATTGTCCCATTATTCATCAGTTGTTGAATCTTCCATGGTTGTTGTATCTTCCAACTCACTTGTTGATATCACCTCGTTGGTTGAAGTATCTACCACTTGGACCCATCAATCCATGGATGTCGACCCTAACCAATTATACCCATGCCTCATTTATTAAACAGCAGTATGGTGCCCAACCAGTCCTCCATTTTGGGTGTCTCAATGTTTATGCCTTGTAATATAATGAATCATAACAACTATGATAATAGTTTTGATATTATTCAGCTTGAGTGGGCCTAATCGTTAAGAGCATGTGTTTCCTCCTAAGAGGTCACAGGTTCAAAACTTAAGGGGGGTAGAGTATGTATGCCTTCATAGAATTAACAGTCAAATCACTGCACAGAGGTGGGTCCCTTGTACCACAAACAAGGGGGTCTCATACACCAATTTGGTGTCTGGCTTGGTAGTGACCTTGAAATTGGATAATAATAATAATCATAGTATGAATAACATTACTAATTTGAATCTCTCTATCATCATTAATAATGATAATAATATCCATAATAATCATGATTATGCTTTATTTACTTCTAATAACAATAATAATAAAAATGATAATATTAATAATAGTTTTAATAATAAATTTTTATATTAATAATAATAATAATATATTAATTCTCTTATATATTTTAATAATAGGATTGTTAATCTTTCTAGATTTTCTTTTGACCTTCCCGTCTATAGTCTTTTGGAGAAAGGATTAAATTTTTCCCTTGCTCCTAGAAAAATCCCATTTGATGAGATTATTTGCAACATTGAATATGTGATTAGATACTTGCCTAATGTCACCAAGAATATCATCAGACAAGACCGTGTAGTTGTCCTTAGGAAGGAAAACCCCCCCAAGAACAACATTAGCAAACCTGAGTTGGATGCACTCGAGTCTTTGAACAGTAATAGGGACAATGTCGTTCTCAAAGTCGAAAAGGGTGGTGTTATTGTTATTTTAGATAAGGATGATTATAAAAGAAAAATGTTCGATCACTTATGTAATAGCGGAAGCTACAAGAAACTTAATAAGAGTCCCTTGAAGAAGATCTCCAAAACCGTGACTTTAGTTATTAAATCAAGTAGCATTGTTGACTCCTTTAGCCAGAAGCTCATCAAAAGTGGCCCTCTTACCCCTAGTATATATGGACTTCCTAAGATCTGTAAAGAGTTAAAGGATATTAATCTTAATCCTGGTGATATGATTGTGAGTTTCGATGTGGTCTCCCTCAACACAAATATCCCTATTAATGAGGCCATTGAAGTCATTAAGCATATTACTAACCCTGACACAACTAAATTAGTTGAAATGTGTATGACCTCTACTTTCTCCAGCTTTGATGGGGAATTCTACAAAAAACCTTGTGGTGTGACCATGGGTTCCTCCCTTTCCCTTGTACTGGCTAGTTTATTCATGGAAGGCCTTGAATCAAAGGCCTTATCTTCGACCCAATTTAAGCCTAAGCTTTGGAAGAGGTTTGTATATGACACATGTGTTATCTAGACCCATGGTCAAGAAAAGTTGGAACTTTTTTCCCAAGATCTTAACAATCAGTCTAACTCCATAAAGTTCACCATGGAATGTGAAATCAATGGGAGTCTTCCTTTCTTCGACGTCCTTACTTCAATAAGGATGACTTTTCTTTCCCTCACCATGTCATTCGTAATAAAACTCACACGGAGTAATTCTTCATGCAGATCCCATCATTTCTCAACATGTTAGCTTACTTGAGCTTTAAGAGTTTATGATGAAAACCACCTTAATGATGAAAAAACCCATCTCCTCAATGTTTTTATGTTGGGTGTGGAGCCTAATTATCTTCTTTATTTAGAGGTATCGCCACATTGGACCCCAGTTCGTAATGTGGCGTCAATGCCATTGATAAAATATACGTTGTAAGGGGGGTCTAGGGCCATTCATTAGGCAGACATATGATGGTATAAGTTATGTTTAATTTAGGGTTTTTTTCCTAGAAGGAAACACCTCACTATATACGAGGGAATTGTATTGAGTCATTAGGTGGAGATCCGATGGTAGAAGTTATGTTTAATTTAGGGTTTTTTGCCCTGGAAGGCAACCGCTCACTATATATGAGGGAATTGTATTGCGTCTATGTAGATCTGTATTCTGAGTGAGGAAAGAGAGAGGAGATTGAGAGTGAAGAGGGAATTAAAATGAATATGTTGTAGGTTGTATCTCTTTAGTTTGCTAGATAATAAAAAAGGAAGGACTGGTTGTTTCTCCATGGACGTAGCCCAAATTGGGTGAACCACGAATATCTCTATCTCTCTTGTTTTATGTGTTTTATGTGTGTATGTTTCTACAATATATTTTATGTGTTTCATTTCTGTGTAATATATAATTTTCTAACAACTGGTATTAGAGCCAAAGTTCTATTTGGCTTATAAACATGTAGGAGAGAAGGGTTCCTGGTTTGAGTGGGAGCAATGGTGGAAGATGGTAGGTTTAGGGTTGAAAAATTTAACAGCCAAAGCTACCAACTGTGGAAGATGTAGATGGAAGATTATTTGTATCAGAAAGATTTGTACCAACCATTGAGCGGAAAGGCAAAGAAGTCGATGAGTATGATAGACACAAAATGTGATATTCTCGATAAAAAGGCACATGGAACAATACGGTTGTGCCTAGTGGCGTCGATAGCATTTAATATTTCAAAGGAAATGAAAATAGAGGGTTTAATGTTGGCATTGGACAAATTATATGAAAAGCCCTTGGCCTCAAATAAGGTATTTCTTATGAAGTTTTTATTTAATATGAAAATGTCATAAGGTGGATCTGTTGCTAATCATTTAAATGAATTTAATACAATTACCATTCAATTGAGTTCTGTAGGGGTAAATTATGATGATGAAGTTAGGGCTCTGTTATTATTGTGCTCATTTCTAGAAATTTGGAATGGTTTAGTTATGGCCATTAGTAGCTTTGTCTCTGGATCTAGTACTTTAAAGTTTGATGATGTTTTCGGTGCAAATCTTTGCAAGTAAATGTGAATGAAAAACTCTGGTGAGATATCAGGTAATGCTTTGACTGCATAGACTAGGGGGAAGAAAAATGGAAAGAGGAAAAATCCCAGGATATCACAGTAAGTCTAGGAAAGGTAGATCCAAGTCCATATCGAGGATAGTGCTGGAAATATGGGAATAAAGGACACCTGAAGAAAGACTGTAAGTCTCGGAAGGGAAAAGAAGGAGATGCTCAAAAAGGAAACAATCATGAAGCGAATGTCACAGATGATGTGTTGCAAGGTGCTTTGAATATTTCATTAAAAAATATTATTCATGCCTAGGTGGTAGATTCAGGAGCCTCATTCCACGCCACACCTGATATGAAACATTTTCATGATTATGTTCAAAGATATTTTGGACAAGTTCGATTGGGTGATGATAAACCCTGTAAAATCAGTAGAATGGGTACAGTTTTCATAAAAAAATAGAATGGAAATCTATGGTTGTTGAAAGAGGTAAGGCATGTTCTAGATCTAAAGAAAAATCTAATTTCAACAGGGAAGTTGGGAGGTGAAGGTTGTATAACTACTTTTATAGATAAAACTTGGAAGGTCACTAAAGGAGCCCTGGTAATAGAAAAGGGAGAAAAGGTTGGTACATTGTATTTATGCAATGGTATTTCTAATTCTGTTAATGCTTTAACCTCTACTAGAGAAGATACGATATTGTGGCATCATAGGCTTGGTCACATGAGTGAGAAGGGGATGCAAATTCTTCACTTAAAAAATTTCTTGCCAGGTTTGAAGCATGTTGATTTTAAATTTTTTGAGAATTTTGTTTATGGTAAACAAAAGAGAGTCAGATTCCTCAGAGTTGGGAAAGAAAAGAAGAGCAAAAAATTAGAGCTTGTGCATATAGATGTATGGGGACCTACTCAGGTATCATCTCTCATCGACTCTTGTTATTATGTTAATTTTATTGATGATGCAACCAGAGAAACCTAGATTTATTGTATTCGAAATAAATATGATGTATTTGATACTTTCAAGAAATGGAAAGCTTTGGTTGAAAATGAGGCAGGAAAAAGGTTGAAGTGTCTCAGATCAGAAAATGGAGGTGAATATTGCAGCAAAGAGTTTGATAGGTACTATTCAGAGAATGAAATTCGTAGAAAGAATATAGTTCCAGGAACACCATAAGTAAATGGTGTGTCAGAAAGGAATGGACAAGATAATCATGGAGCTTGCAAGGTTCATGAGATTGCATGCAGGATTGCCTTTACAATTTTGGCCAGATGTTGTAGATACCATTGTTTATCTAATAATCAGAGGGCCTTCAAGTTCCTTGGATGGTGGTATTCCAGAGGAGGCATGGATAGGTAAAAAGGTAAACTATTCATTTTTAAATACTTTTGGTTGTGAAGCCTTTATCCACATTAATAAAGAAAATAGAACAAATCTTGAGGAAAAATCAAAGAAATGTACCTTTATTGGATATGGCGGTAATGACTTTGGTTATCGCTTTTACGATTATGAAAAACACAAAATCATTAGGAGAAGAGATGTCATATTCAATGAAAAGGTTTTGTATAAGGATTAGATGCAGGAAAAGAAAACATAGAATTTCTTGATAACATCACAGAAAAAGTGATGGTGCCTGAAAATCATAATGATCAATAGCCAGAAGAACAACCACAATAGCAACAAGCACCTCAAACACCTGATGCACCTTTAAGGGGTAGCTCAAGTGCACTCTCTTGCATTAGTTGATCCTATTTATCATTATAATATGTATTGGACACGTTCCCATGACATAATAGACCTTTTTATTGTAGTCAACACTTGTGTCAAAGACATACACCCTAAGTGTCACACTTGGAGATAAGTGTCGCTTTAGTTTTGTTTCAATGAATACATGCTGGTTTTGGGTATTCTGCATCTTATTGTCATGTTTGATTGTGTATGTGTGTGTGATCATGTTCATGACCTATCGTATGCTTTTATCCTTACTCTCTTGTCTCATTTATCTCACACTTAGTTAATTTTGGAGTTCTTCCTTCATGCAATTAATGAGCATATTCAACCTCTAACCAAGTGATGAGCGCATTGCACTTTCCTAATCCTAAGTGATGAGGCCCTTACCTCCTAGACCTATGCACTGAACCCATCTAGAGGACAACCTCCATCATTTCACATTAAGCACCTTCAGATCACAATCACTCGACCCTTGTTTCTTACACCTTCCCACTACACAAGATGCAACCTTGATCAACCTTCCCTTGTATTGCACATTGCACATTCTTAGTGGATAGTAGGGCCATCTCTTTACCCATGTAGTGGAAATCTACATAATCCCTAGATCCCCCCCCAAATAATTTCACATTGCATAGTCCTATTTCCCAAGCTTGTCACCCTTTTCTCCTAGACTTTCCCTATGTGCTCAAGAATTTCCCTTATCTCTTGCAATTGGACACTGTGCATCCTTAGTGGCCATACCTTCACCCCTTTCCTCCTAACTTTGCACTATGTGACCAAGGATGCATCCCTCTATTTTTCCATAGCACACTACACATCCCTAGTGCCCACTTCACCCCTTGCCTCCTAAATTTGTGCTATGTGCCCAAGAATTCCTCCCTCTCTCACCCCTTATGCACTATCTCATCACAATCAACATCTTACATGAGAAAACAAGGTAGACTAGGATATTTTTGGACTGATATTGTCTTATCATGATTGAGCTTCATTTGTAAGTGCTACCATTTTAACATGGAAGATAATGTTGAAGGAGGTCATCAAGGAGAGGTTGCAAGAAGACACTTGTGGATACGAGATACAAAGAGACCATCATATAAAGAGATAAATAACTCTGGACTAAGATAAATAGATGGAAACCAAGAAGACTAGGAAGAATCTAATACTATAACTAGACTCTTTGGAGGGTGAAGATGAAGTACAAGAAAGATCTATCATAAAGGATGAATACATAGAAACAAATAGAAGAAATTGGCATTGATACATTACAATGAAGTCTCATGTCACAATCGCCAAACTGTAGCTTTTCAAAGTGTCAACACAAGAGTGGTTTTTTGTCTCATGTATTTTCCACATTATTATTTGAATGTAATTTTGTAATTTTGAAAATTGGAAAATGTAAAAAGTGTGGAAGCCCAAGGGTCACACAAGGAATGTGAAGAGTCACTAGGAAGTCTAAGAGTCATATAGGAGCTCAAAAGTCACATGGCAGCTCAAGGGTCATGAGGGAGGTCAAGAGTAACATGGGAGGTGAAAGGTCACCTCATTTGTTATAAATAAATCCTCATATATCAAGAAACGGAATTTTCACCTTGACTTCTCAAGCTAGGCATAGGAAAGAATATCATTCTTTTGAGGAGCATGTGGTATCTTAACGTTCAACTAGTGGAGCTAGTGTTGGCACATTGTAATTGTGTATCTTGGAATTTTCATTTAATGATTTGAAGCTCTTAGAGCCGACACACTTTCATGCATGTATCATGAATGTTTTAGATTATTATTTCATGTTTGTGATGTATGTTTATGTTTTATATGTGTTAGAGAAAATGAACTATTTTGTTGGCTTTGGTATACATCTTTGAATTGTGCATCCCTTATTTTCTTTCATGATCTTTGTTTCTTTGTGAACTATTTCACATATTAATTAACGATTATTTATACATATATGCGTGTGTATTTATTAGGATAGTACTATTAGTTTTAGTCGAGAACTATCTGCTGATGACTTACTAGTGTTGGCCTCTGTGAGAAAAACATCTTCACCAACTTTCTTCTTCTTCCCAAAAGTTTTATCATGTTGAATTAACATTTCACAAATTTCAACAAACTTTAGTTTTTCTAATTTCCCAGTTACTTGTAAAGTCTCTAAAAAATGCGTATAGGAAGAAGGAAGCCCAACAATTACAATTGTGACCATAAAGCTATCATCAATTGCGGGAAAACAAACATTAATAATTTCCTGCCTAATATTCTTAAGTCTGGAGAGATATTCAAGAATATCACCATCTTCAGTTAATTTTTGTTGCAACAATTTTAACTTTAGATCAACCTTCTTTGATTCAGGCTGAGTATCGAAGAGGTCTTTAAAAGTTTTCAAGGCAGACCATGCATCTGTGGCATTTTCTATATGGACATACATTTCATCATTCACAGAAGATTTAATAAGAGCTAAGGCTTTAGCATTCTTGATTTCCCATTTTGCCAGTGCATCTGCATTTGTGGGTTTATTCGGCTTAACATCTCCATCACATATTCCCTGCCATAATTCATTGTAAATGAGTGTGCTTTCGATGAGACGATGCCATGTTTTATAAGATTTGGTGCCTTCTAGTTTTTCGAAATCAGGAAACAAATTAATCAACTTAGACATTTTAGCGTTGAAGCGTCACACCAAGAATCAGAACAGAAATGACAATATAGTCAACACAACACACCATGCAAAAAACAACACGATCTATCAGGGCTTGGCCTTGACCCTCGAATAGTCGTCAAAACAGGAGACAATTGACTGAGCTTTGCACTTGGCTCTAGTCAATTTCTCAAATTTTTACAAGGAAACTTTCAAAATTTGACTTTTTACAATGGTGCTTTTGCACAATCTGGTAAAAAAAGAAATTACCCCCCCTCAAAGTAAAAAATACTTTGAGTTACAAAGTGATGATCCCAAAAAACTTCTTAAAAACAAATTACCCAACACACCTTATCTCCCCAATTTACAAATTACAAATAAACCTCCTTATTACTCCAATTTTTTTTTTCAAAACATCACCCTTATTAGTCCATTACAAGGCCCTTTTAAAAAAAAAAAATACTTTAAAAAGCTCACTCATCACTTGATTACAAATCTCACCTTATTTCTCCCAAAAAAATCACTTATTACTTCACACACAATAAATTAAAAAACACCATATCTCTCCAAAATACAAAAAAAACAACTCCTTATTTGTCTGCGTCTTCACTCTTCAATTTAACTTTTGTTTTTAACACCATACAAAATCAGCTACTTCAAGTCGATACACCAAAACAGAATATCGTTCAAATGCGCAAATAGAGAAGGGGGTCCATGGGTTGCCCAACATGTATGAGCAATCCCCACACGGTTTGTGAATAACTCCTCCAAATTCAAGTCTGCCACATCGGCTTCTTCATAGACCGACCTGACTAACTGGTCGATCTTACCCTCCTGGCAAAACACCAAAGGGGGAGAAAATCCGGACTAGCAACTGCCATCTATGGATACATTTGTTGGGTGAGAATTAATTGAAATTCCTGCAGAGTCATAGCCTTTGTATTCGAGCCTTCTCAGGGCATTGAAGAGAACCTCAAGGATTTATCTCCTCTCCCTGCACACACAGTAATTAAGGTGATAATCAATTGAAATTCCTGCGTATTTGTGTGTTGCAAACTTACGTTGAATTCTTCGCTCAGCAGATCATACACGAGCCGGTGGCGTTTAACGAGGCTCTGTCCTTCAAATTTTGGAGAGACAATTTTTAGATTGAAATGCGTTTCTGTGGCAGCTGCACGCTTCCGCTTTTTGCATTTCTATTGTGCTTCCTTTGTAGAATTACGTGAACCACCAGTCTCTGAATCTTAGGTGCCTTGCAGCTACATCTAGAAAATCAACTAGATGCTAATTGTCAGCGTTAATGAATTTTGGCCAACAACGCTTTCATTATTACACATTCTTCAATGCTTTCAATATTACACTTAATAAAAAAATTCCATCCAACTTTGCATTAAATCCAGGCAGGGTGTATGTTCCAGCATCAAAAAATCATAATCAATCTGCAGATTTAAAATCTGAAATCACAAAACTGGGAAATTTCATACCAATTATTCACTTGATCAAATCAAAAGAGTTTTCTAAAAGCCTGTAGAGCTGGAATCTTCTCCTCAAATCCTTTGCAGCATTATTGGAGCTCTGATACCACAATAATGGCAGAAGTGTCCTCAGACACGTAATTTTATTAATCAGAAAAAAACAATTACATAATTGATTTTGCAAGAGTTTACACCCGAACAACCAAACACTCTTGCAATGAGCTATTTATAAGCTCCATGTCCTAACTACCTCTAATTATGGATCACTTATTAAATAACAAGTGTCCATTTACATTAAATGCTATTCAAACCAACTAGCTAACTAATCTCCTAAAATAGAGCCTAAGATACGACACATTTGGAGAGCCATATCTTGTTAAAACAATATACTAATTTCTAATTGTCTCCATTAATTAATCATTCTAGAATAATAATTATTAATTTAATTTCTTAAATTAATAATTATTTTATTTCAATTTTATAACCTATGATAATAAATTATTTTTGGATCATCTAACATACACATTGCAACTGTTTGTTTCACAAAGCTTACTTACTTGCTTATCTCAAAAGTATATGCATGCTCTCTTATGTTGTAAATTTCAGCCAAGGAAAATATTTAAGAACATAATAATGGCACCTGGGCCTATTTCCCAGATGCGACTTCTATCCCAAACAGTGTCAAGTCTAGTTGGGACTTCATATCAGAGAGACCCCATGTATGTTGGAAATTTCCAACACTGTCAACATTCTAGCGCTATAAGGAGGGTGACCTATTTATGGTTTATAATTCAACACATTCACATAAAGAAACTTTAGTTCAAGGTGGCAATTTTCTGAGTCTGACTCCAACCCACATATCCAAGAAAGAAGAATCATATCATTAAGGCCCAGAGTGTGCTTATGAGGTTACTTATGAGAAACTATGGATGATTTGACCTATTGCTCATCAACTTGCTAGATCTCTTGGATTACTCCATGTTACATCCATTCTTCCTCATAAGCAATCAAAGAAAGGGACAATCCACCATGGTGTTCTAGTTTCTTCAGTTGAAGTTTTGGTTAATGCTACCCTTGACAATTTGGATTACTCATTTGAAGAATCCTACCATCAAGGGGACATTCCACCACTGATCCAGGTGGATATTGGTGGCCACCCGCCAATTCCACTTGGACCCCCACCATTGTTTCTTTTAGTTTTTCAGTTTCCTTAATTGTAGCACAATTTACTATTTATGGCAGTTTTCTGGGTCTTGAACTTCCAAATCCATTTTGAGGCCCTGAACGACATTTTTTGGGAAAACTGGGAAACACTTGGGTTGCTCTTCCCAAAGTTTTAGTCCTTGGATAGATCTTTCTAACGAGGTATTGAGTGCGTCAAACGAAGATCATATGCCAAAGCTACGACCCCGAAAGTTGATGTACAAATTTACCCAAAACGAGGCCCATAGTTTGGCGCTTCATCTCCTAGGGTTAGGTTTTTGGATGTTCAGTGTTTTTCATTGTTTCTAAACAATGAATAGGCCTTCAAGCCTCATTGTAAGATAGTTCAGAGGCATGTAGCTGCCACATCTCTTCTCAGAGATAAGCTACCATGGCCCTAGCTAGTTAATTTCCATTTTTGTTTGTAAGCATATTTTAGTATTTTACAGTAATGAAATGAAGTATTATTTCTGTTGCATCTTTGTATGTATTGTTATATCTGTAATTTGTTGTGTTCCTGTTTAAATCCGGATTAACCACCTATTGTGGGAAATATGGATGGAGACAGGGATAATCTTCATTTTTCAAACAACAAACAACTGAGTGATAATGAACAACCCAACCATAACGAAAATATGTAAAGTGAATAAGATGAATCTTTATTATTGAAAAGTGAAGAGGAGGAAGAGAAAGAAGCCATGGCTGATGACCAATATGGATTGGATGGCCCAAGGGCCTCTTTCTCTCCCAGGAAATCTTCATCGCTTACCTAAGAACCCATAGATGCTACTTACAAAGTATGAATCTGATAAGAAGACAAAGTCTGAGGATCACATTGATGACTTCTACATGCATCTAATAATGTTACTTGTAGTTTATTTCCTTGCACTTTTTAGGGTAGAGCATCAATATGGTATGATAGCCTTCCACAAAATTTAATGTATAATTTGAGGGAGTTTAAGAAATTTTCCTTGTATTTTATTTCCTTGCATTTTTTAGGGTAGAGAATCAATATGGTATGATAGCCTTCCATAAAATTTAATGCATAATTTGAGGGAGTTTAAGCAATTTTTCTTACAAAAATTTTCCGATGATAAAACTCCTCCCATGTTACTTAAAGAGATAAAAAATTTCAAGATGGGGATAAAGAAAAGGTGAAGCATTTTAATCATAGCTTTACTCACATTTTGAACAAGTTCCCCATAGATTTGAAATCTCATGATTAAATCACTAAGGATTATTACATTGATGCCTTTCCCACAAATGTTTTTGCCTTTGTCAAAAGAGCTGCGAAGGAAACATTGGCAATTGCTATGGAAAAGGAATTAGGATCTATTGGAGTCATTGTTGATCAAGAAGATTCAAAGGACTCCAAGGACACAGGGAAAATGTCTGAAGCCTCATCCACTAAAAATAAAGAAAAATATCCCTTTGACATGGAAACCTTGACTAGTCCTTAACTTCTGTTGACTAATGAAATATCCAAATTGAAAGGAGAGTCAAGTAAGGCATATAATAGTAATAAGTCCTTCAATTCATTATTTAAGAAGAATACCAATCAATCGTCCAAGCCTACTCAAAGTTCTAATATATTATTTAATGATGAGAACTTGGGTATGGAAAACTACTATAAATTTCATCAAGAAGCACATTCTAAAAAAACATGCCCATAATGGAAACCCAATATGAATGCTATGGTTTCCAATGTCTTTGAAAGTTTATTAGTAGAAGAACAGTCTGAGCAGACTCAAGAGGCTAATGACCCAACCCCACCAAAGGATAATCCAAGTGCTGGTGACTCAATTTTCACTTTTTCTCTTATTCTAAGTAATGATAGATAAGGTTCTAGTGATACCCCAATGGGTGAAGCCCCCTTGAAACAACAATTCAAGCCATAAAATCTAAGGAGAAAGGATTCGTGCCTGAGAAAGATGTGAGGAAGCAACTGCTGAGGAATATTTTACCTCCTAGTAATCCTTATCGTAGCTCACAGACAAAATATGGAAGTGCTCATCCTCCTAAGAACACTCTAGGAATATGAAGAACAAGCCTATCACCCCTGAGGCATCAGATAAAGTTTCACCACCTACCACTTCAGCACAACCTGCCAAGGATGAATATATAATGTGTGATATTGATTATAATATTCTTGAAAACATGAAGAAATATCATTCTAATATATCCATTTATGAGCTAACAAAATTGGCAAGTCAACGAGAATTGATTATTTAAGCATTCCCATCCAAGCCTCCATCAAGTAAGACAAGTGCTATTTACAAAGCCCCTTTCGGTAATCTGTTGTCAATGCAGATAATGCAAATTCAAGATCTACTTTCCCCATCTATTCTCTTAACATTTGAAATCTTTAATTATAATGCCCATAATTGCCTTGTTGATTCTGGTGCATCTATCAACATTATGCGCTTATCTATTGCTAAGAAAATTAATGCAAAATGGTAAAATAATAACACCATAATTATACAATTGGATAGATCATGAGTGTAGGAAATTGGTGAACTAAATAATGCTATAATTCATCTATCTTCTAATGAAAGAGTTCACTAACGCATAAACATTGTTATAATGGAAATTCCAGAATCCTATGGGTTACTTTGAGTAGAGATTGGTCTAGCAAGATGCAAGGATATTTCACTACTGATTTGTCCCATTTATGGCTTCCCTATAGGGGAAAGAAAAATATTATTTTAGTGGAAAGTGAACCTTTCATGAAGCATACCATTACAACACTTGAAGCACGCAATGATCCAATTAGCTTTGCGCAAGAAATATTCATAAATTTCTCTTTAGAAACTGATCTTGGGTGTTATCTTGTGCATCCATCTTCTGTACCACTAGACATATAACTGTAACTCCTTCCTTGCAATCCAACTGACAATAATGACCCCTATATTATAGATGTAAGTAGTATTAGTGTAGAAACTCACCTTGTTGCTACTAACATTTGGACTATGTATTTTGATGGTTTGAAGACACATGAGGGCTCTAGGGTTGGTTGCATTCTGATTGACCCTCAAAAGAACAAAAAACTTATTACATGCTGATTGGAGTTAGAGTGCATGAATAATATTGCAGAATATGAGGAACTCATACTTGGATTAAAGAAAGCCATCAACCTTAAAGTGGAAGTATTAAAGGTAATAAGTGACTAAGATATTGTTACATGTAAGGTATGGAATACTATTCACTGTGTTTCACCCAATCTTAAAAATTGCCAACAAGAGGTATGGTGCCTTATATATTCATTTCAAGCAATCTGTGTTAAATATGTTCCTAGGATTAACAATGTAGTTGTAGACACTTTAGCTAATGCAACTTCTAGGTTGTCGCCACTTAGAGATGCTTTTTCCATTGAGATTATTTATAAGTTGTCTATTATTGATACGTCACTAATTTACGTGTGTTTAATGATGACCAATAAGTATTGGATTTCATGGCTAATGCTAACGTGTTCAAAGATGTGGCGACCAATGAAGATGAGAACGAGAAGTTGTTGCAAGAAAGAGTTGAAGCCTAGAAAGGAAACACCATTTCCAAGGGTGTGGTGTCATTTGAAAAGCTCTATGTCTTGCAAAATCATTTCAGGGGACCAAAAAATACAAAGACCCAAAGTTCCACATTGTTGCATGAACAAGTTAACTTGGGCACCAAAGGATATCCAAAGTATGTGAACCTCGATACATTATATTCTCATTAGGAACGATGATATTTTATTCATCTCTTCAAACAATATTGAGATGTATTCATGTGGATGTACAATGATTTGAAACTTATGATACACAAATCATCCAACACATAATACCAAGTAAGGAAGCGGTTAATCCATTTCAACAAAAAATGAGGAAAGTTCATCCCATGCTTGAAAACCTAACACAAAAGGTGCTAAGGAAGTTGTTGGATGCTCAGATCATCTTTAAAGTTTTTCACTCTACTTGGGTGTCAAACATGGTTCTAGTAAAAAAGAAGTCCAGTGAAATATGCTTATGTGTGTATTTCTTAAATTTTAAATGGGCTTTCAATAAGGATAATTACCCTGTGCCATACATGGAGAAAATCCTCCAGATGGTATCCAGATCAGAAATATTCTCGCTAATCGATGAATTTTTAGGATACAACCAAGTTCTAGTAGCGGAACCTGATAGATTGAAAATAACATTCAGGACAAAATGGGATACATTCACATTTAGGTGTATGCCACTTGGACTCATAAATTTTGGTGCTACTTTTCAATGGGCTATGGACATCGCCTTCATAGGATTCATCGACTAGAGTGTGGTCATATACTTGGATGACATTACAATTTTTCTAAGAAAATATTAGATCACCTTTGTCATCTAAAGAAAATCTTTGAGCGGTGTTGAAAATATGGCATATCATTAAATCCTATGAAATAAATCTTTAGATATTCCGAGGGAAACCTCTTGTGACACATTATAGTAGAGAGTGGAATTAAAGAGGACCCATAACAGGTCAAGACTATTTCTTCGATTCCTTATCTTGTGACAAGAAAACCATGCAATCCTTCTTGGGGAAGATAATTTTTCCCTGGAAGTTTATCTCTGATTATGCAAAAATATTTAAGCCTTTGCAATATGTGATCAAGAAGGATGCGACATATGTATGGGATTAGAGGGAAAAATATGCTTTCATCCTGATCAAGCGAGCGATAAACGAAGCCCTAATATTATATAGTCCATAATTTAATAGATATTTCTTGTTGTATAACTTTTCTTTTGATACTTCGATCACAGTTGTTCTGACTCAGAGATAAAATTAGGAAAATTAATGGTTGATCTTGTTTATGAGCGCTAACCTACATGGATTGGAATTAATTTCCCCATAATAGATAAAAAAGTGTATTTGTTCTACAAGGCAGTGAAGCATTTCAGGCCTTACCTCTTGAAAAGTCATGTTATCATCTTTGTGCCTCACCCAATGGTTATATGACACTTTTTACAACAATAGTTGGGTGAGAGGAGGGCAAACTAGAAGACAATCCTTCAAGAATATGATTTGGAATTTACCCCAATTTATACAATCAAAGGCCATGATCTCTACCAACTTGCAGCAGAAGCAATCAACTTACCAAAAGAGGATTCTTCTAGTTGGGAAAAATAAATTGACATGTATGAAATTGATTAAAGTTACCCCTATAAATGTAGCCATGTCTAGGTACATTAATGTGCGGCAATATCAATGAAACAAAAAAGGGCGATTCATATAAAATCTTTATATTATCAGCTTGTTCATGGTGTGCATTTCCGAAATAACCCTAATGGCATCTTACTCAGATGCTTGGAATCTCTAGATTGAGAAAGGGTGTTAAAGGACCTTCATTGTTATGAAACCATCTCACAAAAACATAAAAAATATAGATTAACAACAAAATCAACCTCTTCAAGGGGGAAACCTCCTCTACAGTACACAAATGAATAATTCTTAGATGATACAAATGACAAGATGTCCTTTCCATATATAGGAGTCTAAGGGGTCCCAATACAATCAGAGCCTACATAACAATAATATTGTAGGGGCACAACAATAATAATAATGGGCTTCTATGGGGCATAATAATAACAACATGGGGACTATATGGGCACAATAATACAATAAGGGGTTACACTAGTACTATAGGGACCTAACATGCCCGTCTCCTTCAAAAAGTGTTGTCCTCAACACTTGAGCAGTTTTGGATGCTTTTGTATAAAATTTTCATCCTCCCATGTGGAATCTTTAGCGGGTATGTTCTTCCACTTGATGAGATACTCAAAAATTGATTGATTTCATAGGCGTTGATTTCTTGTTTTTGTGACTGCTTCCGGTTCCAATATGATTTTTCATTCCTCTTCAAGTTCTGGAAATTTTGTTTGAACTGTGATCTTCTCACGTATAACATTATTTAAGCATGAAACATGGAAAACTGGGTGCACTCGGGAAGATGCAAGAAGCTCCAATTTGTATGCCATAGTACCAATCTTTTGTAACACCTTGTACAAACCATAATACTTTTGTGATAATTTATTATCCTTCTTAGATTGCTTGAGAGACATTTATTTGTATGGTCATAGTCATAGAAATACCTACTCACCTACATCAAAACTTTTTTCGCTACAATGTTGATCTACCTGTTGTTTCATTCTATTCTGCGTCAAAGTGAGGTTATCCTTTAAGAGTTTGAGAACTTATTGTTGATGCTAGATTTGATCTTCCACTACTTGAACCTTAGAATTTTCTTTTAAAGATGATGTGATGGATGATGGATGATATCCAAAAAGTGCCATAAATGGGGTCATTTTTACTGCAGTATGGAAGGAAGTGTTATACAACCATTCAACCAGAGGCAACCACTTGACCCATCGTGTCTGTTTACCAGATACAAAGCAACAAATATATCCTTCCAAACATTTGTTCATTATCTCAATTTGCCCATAATATTGAGGATGATAAGATGATCTATGAGCTAACTGAGTACCAAAATATTCTACCTCTTATACTCCAAAGAAACTATTGGAGCTTTTTTCGTATAATTGTTTCTCCTCTAATAGGTTGAGAACCCTGCCAACATTTTGAACATGTTCCTTCCAAGACTTGTTGTAGATTATTATATCATAAAAAAAATACTAACACATATTTTCTAAGGAAGGGTTTGAAACTGGAATTCATCGAACCTTGAAATGTAGAAGGTGCATTGGTAAGGCCAAAAGGCATGACCAAAATTTCATAATCACCCTCACAAGTTCTAAATGTTGTTTTTGGAATGTATTCACTCTTCATTATGATTTGATGATATCATGAATGACGATCCAACTTGGTGAAGTAAATTGATCCATGCAATTCATCCAATAATTCATTACAGACAGGAATGGGAAATTTATCTTTAATAGTGAGCTTTTTGAGCTCCCTATAATCCAGACAAATGTGCCATGATCCATCCTTCTTGTGCACAAATACTATTGGAGAAGAGAAAGAACTTTTACTAGGTTGAATTATACCAACCTCTAACGTTTCTACAACCATGCGTTCAATTTCACTCTTTTGGGCATAGGGATATCTGTAAGGCCTGATGTTTGGAGGAACACTTCTTGGAATCAAATGAATATCATGATCATGATAACGAATAGGTGGGAGGCCTTTGGGAGTCTCAAATACCTTGGAATGATTGTCCAAGACTTTTTGGAGATCTAGAGAAATAAATGATTTGGATGTGGGAACCTCTAGCAAACATAATTGTGAAATTACACCTCGTTGTTTTTTCTTTAGAAGCTTTGTCATTCTGTTAGAGCTGATTATCTTTCCTGGTTTCCCTGCAATACCCCTTAATTCATCTTCCTTTCCTTCCAAAAGAAATTCATGAAAAGTTCTTGAAAATTAAAAGCTATTGTACCCAAGCATTGTAGCCATTAGACTCCTAGTACAACATTAGCACCACCCATTGGAATGGAAAGAATTGGGTTATTGAATACATATTCTCCCATTGATAGCTTGATAATATGGCACTTTCTAGAGAAATTCATGGTTCCTCCATTTGCAACCATCACTTGACACTCTGGTGCTAGATATACGAAGAAACTCAATTCCTTGGCTATCTTACAATGAATAAAATTATGTGTACTACCCAAATCAATCAACACTACTACCCTTTTCTTCTTGATATGTACTTCTATCTTGATAGTTTAAGGAGTGGTAATTCCAACCAATGCATTACAACATATGGTCAGATTCATTTCTTCTTTCTCTAGGGTTTATTCCTGGTCTATATCCTCTTATTTTGATATTTCTTGTTACTTTTCTTCCTCCTCTTCACAATCTGTGTAAAATAATTTCTTCTCAGCACACTTATGACCTTTAGTGTATTTTTCTATCACAACTGTAACAAAGCCCTTTTTCTCTTTTTTCTTCCAATTGTTGTGGTGTCAAACTTGTAGGCTGTGGAAGGCTAGGGGAAACAACACTTCCATATTTATAGTTGTGAGTGGTAGGCTTCCTTGTTGCCATAATTTTTCTTTCCATTTTTCTTACTAACCTGAATGCCTTCTCTAATGAATCAGGTTTCCAAAGGAAAACCTCATGTTGGATGTTATCCTTTAAAGTCCCTATGAACACATAAATCCTATGCTCCTCTGGAATATATTTAACCCTTATATTCAATTTGTTGAAGTCCTCAATGTGCTCCATCATTGACCCCTTTTGTTTGAGATTTATCAATTAGTGTTTCTTTTTGTATCCTTATAATGTGTTATCATTTCTCCTGTAAAAATTGCCCAAGTGAAAAAAAAATTATGAGACAAAAGCCATCGATACCATACAAACTAATTTGGTTCCAAATATAAAGTTGTAATGTGTACCTTTTGTGAGTTTTGCACATTATGGAGATTGAAATATTGCTCCATCTGTAGTATCCATGTTACGAGATCCTTGCCATCAAAATTCCTCATATCGATCTTTGGAACATGGCAGGTCTTCAATCCAATGTTAGAGTCTATGAAATCATGATTAACATTCATGTTTTTCTCATCATGAGTTTCCTTTATTACCCTTTCACCACTGGTAAGCATTTCTTGTAGAAACTTTGTCAAATCTGTCTTCAAGTCTTCCATGTTGCCTTCAAGTTTTTCTTCTATACCATCCATCGTATCTTCCACATTATTCATCTTAGTTTCCAAACCTTTCTTTAAACCATCCATCTTAGCTTCCATGCAATCCATCTTAGTTTCCATGCCTTTCTTTAAACCATCCATCTTAGCTTTTGTTACTTTTTCTGAGAGTGAATTTTGTTGCACTTGGTCTTGTAATTTTGATATATCATGTTGCATTTCTTCCTCTTCTTCATGAGTCATGCTAGAGATTTCAGGTTTCTTACTAAGTGTTTCCATTTTATTTCTTCGGGGCATCTATTCATGATAATTATTCTTCACTATGCCCTTTGAATTCCTTCCAACTAATTTTTCAAACCAAACTTATGCAAAAATTTTAAAAAACTACAAACCTTTTTCACTTTGTAGGAGCTCGATATTGAATTGGTTTATCTCTATAATTTCAGATATCCAAAATTTGAAATTGCATCCCACGGTAGCCCTCTGAGTCTTATTTCCCACCCCACAAGTCTAATCAAGATTGGATTCTCCAAGGAAGAGTTATGCCAAATCTCCATGGTGACCTGATTATAGACGGGTTCAATAGAGTGAATTTGTATGAAGTGTCACGTGTTACTTTTTCAACCTTAGGACCTAAAACTGATATAAAGAAAAATAAAAGTCGTCTTCTTTTTGCAACTATTTACGAAATTTCAATTTGATTCTCAGAGAGAAAGTTATGACGATTTTCCCAAGGTCACCTATTTGGGATGTAATTCGGGAGCCTGCAAAAACCCTAAATGTCTTGGACCATATCTCCTAAAATATAGCGAAACAAGATCTGAAATTTGGGCCTAACCTTCATTAATATTTTGGTTCAAATGGGTTTTAATTTAAGAGTCTTAACTTTCGTAGAAAACAAACTATATAAAAAATTCCATGATGACTTGTTTGCAATGGAATTCTAGAGCTTGCAAAAAACCTAACTTTCTCAGATCATATCTCCGAAAATATAGCGAGACAAGATCTTAAATTCAGACCCAAGCTTCAGAACGATTTTGTCGCAATTAGGTTTTTTTTAGCTTATGAAATTGCGTAGAAAAAAAATTATAGAGAAAATTCAACGATGACCTGTTTAGAGCAGCGAAACCCTAGAATCTAAAGCTTCTAATACCAAATGTCATGAAACTAGCTCACAAAAATATAGAAAAGATAGATTGAAGACTTCAAAATTAGTCTCTTCAAGGCGGAAACCTCCTTTACATTACACAAATGAAAAATTCTTGGATGATACAAATGACAAGACCTCCTTTCTATATATAGGAGTCTGAGGGGTCCTAATACAATCAGAGCCTACATAACAATAATATTTTAGGGGCACAACAATAACAATAGTGGGCATCTATGTGGTATACTAATAATGACATGGGGAATATATGGGAACAATAATACAATAAGGGGGTTGCACTAATAACAATAAGGGGTTACACTAGTAGTATAGGGACTTAACATTCATGACGACCTAACTGGTGGAAATTATGTGGGTGATACTACAACTCACAAAGTAATGTGGGCTAAATATTATTGGCCCACAATATTTAAATATGCACACTCTTATGCCCGTAAATGTCCTATATTTAAAACATGTGTTGGTCGCGATAGGAAGTTAGCCACTCCATTGCAGCCTATTGCCACGGAAGAACCATTTCAACAATGGGGATTAGATGTTAATGGAGATATCTTTCCAAATTGATCAAAGAAACACCGATATATATTAACTACCACAAATTATTTCACTCGATGGGTTGAAGTAGTTCCATCAAGACAAGTGAATGAGAAGGAAGTCATTCACTTCATCAAACAAAATATCATTACCAAGTTTGGCATTCCTAAGTCACTTGTGTTTGACAATGCAACTTACTTTTTATTATTAAAACTTTATGATTTTGCATTGGAAAATGGTATTTTTTTAAAGAACTCGTCTAACTATTACCCTTAGGGAAATGACTTATTTGAATCTACAAATAAAAATTTAATTCACATCATAAAGAAACTTGTTTACTCTTTGAAAAGGAACTAGAATAATGCATTGGTGAATGTCTTTTGTGCTAATCATGTTACCCCTAAGCCCTCTCTGAATACCTCACCTTACTTCCTCATGTATGGAAAAGAAGCTATCCCTCCTCCAAACTTGTACCTCCCGACCTTACAACTCTCCAAAGAATCCTAAGGTAAATTATGTCTGATAGTTTAGAGTAGGATAGATACCCCTTTCAAACTAGAGGAAGAAAGGTGTAAGAAATTTGCAGCAAACAAGGAGTTTGGTTTGGGAGACCTAGCCTTGAAATGGGACAAGACCCATGAAGATAAAGGTAAGCACACAAAGTTCCAATCCCTGTGGATCATACCCTTCATTATCCATGATAATATATGCCATCATACTTACCATATTCAACCTTTAGACAAGATTATTGACTCTCTTCCTCTTAATAGCCATGATTTGAAACACTATTTTCAGTAACGGCTTCAAGTTGTGTTTCTACCTATGTAGATATTTTCTTTCCCACGTGTCTTTTGTTGTTTCTTTTTTCATGTTTTGTATTTATTTTTTTTGCATTTTTTGATTAATGTACATAAATAATATCTTGTAAGTGTTTTACTTTTCTTTGAGAAATGTGTCAAAAGTTTTAAAAGGGCATTGTGATATATGACAATGCTTGGCTAACTTTTGGTCCCTCTTCTTTGTTTGGGTCTAAATATCTTTAAGGTCAATGATGTTTGAATGGTAAATATGATTCATTCTAAACGAAAAACTTTAGTGGAACTACGATTCTCATATCCACTTTAGGATCTTCATTCCTTGACCCAACATTGTAATTAAATGGTGTTTCGACCTGCTGATCCAATTGAGTAGAGAAGGGAAAGGAGAAAACCGAAGTGAGTAAACTAATTTCAGAGGTATATATATGAGTCTCTGTAAAACAAGGAACAACCTCCATTTCTCATAAATTAAGTCAGTATACCTCTTCCACCCTGGTAAAATAAAACACCTAATAAATTCGAAGATCATATTGAAAATAAAATAAAGGGTGAAAGAAGTGAAAGGCTTCCTACACAAAGAGGTGAAGCAAGAAACTTTGATGGGGTACAAAACATACCTATTGGAAGTAAATAAATGCTTGTGATTATTTGAAGTAACTTTGCCAAGGTACTAAATAGGTTTGTTGGTAGTGGAGAAACACCAAAGATGGTACTAAAACTCTGATAATCTTAAACTCACAAATATTTATTATTCTTCTCCCCAACGATACAATTGAGTAGGGAAAGTTTTGTAAATGTGTTTGAGCTAAAAAATGGAATAGAGGAAACTATATTTATAACAGAGATAAGTAAGGAAGCTTTGGTGATCTACATGGTACTAAATCAATAATTCCTAAAGGGATAGAATATGTGCATAAAGTTAGTTATAAACAAATAAGTTGAGGTTCTTCCAGTGAATCTCCAAGTGTTGTATCTGCTACAACACCCTATAAATTTTTGCCTACATTCAAATTTTGGAGCCTCCAATTGATTGTGCAAACTGCCGTTTCAAGTTATTAAAGTTGTTCTATGCTTGTCCTCTAAGTTTTACTAAGTGTTCAAGTTCCTTTCTAAAGAAACCCAATGTGTCATCTTTTGTAAGAGGTAGCTCTGGTGCACCTTTAACGGGAAGTTCTAGTGCATTGTCTTGCATTATTTGATCATATTATTCATTAGAATATGTTTCGGATATGTTCCCATGGCATATCACACCATTTGATTGCAGTCAAAACTTGTGTCAAAGACATACATCCTAAGTGTCTCACTTGGAGATAAGTATCACTTTAATGTCTTTCAATGAATACATGTTGGTTTTGGGTAATGTGCATCTTATTTTCATGTGTTTTATTATGTATGTGTCTGTGATCATGTTCAGGACCTTTTGTATGCTTTTATTCTTACCCTCTTGTCTCATTGATCTCACACTTAGTCAATTTTGGATTTCATCCTTCATGCAAGTCATGAGCATATCCAACTTCTAACCAAGTGATCAATGCATTTCGCATCCTAAGTCTCGGTGATGAGACCCTTACCTCTTTGACCTACACACTATGCCCATATTGAGGACAATCTCCAGCATTTCCCATTGAGCACCTTCAAAACACAATCACTCAACCCTTGTTGCTTAAACCTACCCACTGCACAAGCCTTGATAAACCCTACCTTGTATGCACATTGTGCATTCTTAGTGGATAGCAAAGCCATATCTTGACCCTTGAAGTGGCAACATGTGTAATCCCTAGAGTCTCCCCCTCAATCAATGTGAATTGCAGAGTCCTAGTCCCCAAGCTTGTAACCCTTGTCTCCTAGACTTTCGCTCTACACCCAAGGCTTGCCCCTCTCTCTTTCCATTTCACGCTGTGCATCCTTAGTTTCCAGACCTTCACCCCTTGCCCCTTAACTCTACACTCTATACCAAGAATTTTTCCCTCTCTCTTTCCATTGTGTACTACACATCCCTAGTGCCCAAACCTTCACTCCTTGTCTCCTGAATCTATGTTTTGTGCCCAAGAATACCTCCCTCTCTCAACCCTTGCGCATTGTCCCATCATAGTCAGCATCTTACATGAGAAAACAAGGTAGACTAAGAGATTTTGGGACTAATATTTTTCTTTCCATGAGTGAGCTTCACTTGCAAGTGCTACCATTTTAACATGGAAAAGAATGTTCAAGGAGGTCATCAAGGAGAGGCTACAAGAAGGCACTTGTGGAGACAAGACACAAAGAGGCCAACATACAAAGAGATAAAGGAAATCTGGACTAAAACAGATAGATGGAAATCAAGATGAATTGGAAGACTCTAATACTATAACTAGACCCTTTAGAGGGTGAATATGAAGTACAAGAAAGGTCTATCATAAAGGATTGAAGACATAGCAACAAAGAGAAGAAATTGGCATTGATGCATTACGATGAAGTCTCATGTCATAGTCACCAAACTATAGCTCTTCAATGTGTCAACACAAGAGTGTTGTTTTGTATCATGTATTTTTCCACATTATTAGTGTAACACAATTTTGTAATTTCAAAATTTGGAAAATGTAAAATGTGTGGAAGCCCAAGGGTCACACATGTTAGAAAATTATATATTACAGAGCAATGGAACACATAAAATATTGCAGAAATATAAACATAGAAAACGCATAAAACAAGAGAGACACAGATATACGTGTTTCATCTAGTTTGGGCTACGTCCACCCCGAATAGCCAATCCTTCCTTTCTATTATCCAGAAAAATGAAGAGACACAACCTATAGCAGATCCGTTGTAATATCCTCTGTTTTATCTCACAGTCTCACCTCTCTACTTCTCGCTCAAAGAATACACATCTATTACACAGCCTCAAATACAATGCCCTCATAAAAAGAGAGGGGTTGTCTTCTAGGGAAAAAAACCCTAAACTCAACATAATTTCTATCGTCAGATCATTCGCCTAATGAACGACCCATATTGACTAGAAATTACTATACTTTTACAAGGCAATTTTACATCTGTTGTTAGTTTAGGGGGCGTTGTCCCCGAAACCCCCACCGGGGGACCGCTAGCCCCCGAACCCCCCAGCCGGGGGGGATCGCCCCCCCCTGAACCCTCGCGGGGGGGACAAGTCCCCCCTGCGTGGAGGGGTGTACAAACTTCCTGGCGTATACATCTGACTGAAACAAAGACCTCTAAATAATCATGCTCCATACTCAACAATCTCCCACTTGGAGAATGATTGTAGCAACTCCACCGCTGCTTCATTTGTTGGAGAATGACTCCTCTTTGGACCTGGTTGTTTCTCATCTTCATCGTCATCCTTGAAGACCAATTGAAATTGAGCATATTCTCAGTTTCTCCCTGGTTACAACTTTTGTTAGCATATCTGTAGGATTTTGGCTAGTGTGTATCTTTTCCAGCTTCAACTCTCCATCTTCCAACACTAATCGTATGAAATGGTACTTGAGTTGTTTGTGTTTAGTCTTGGAATGAAATCCTAAGTTCTTTGCAAGATGAATGACACTTTGGCTATCACTATATAATGTGACCATATCATGCTCCTTACCCCATTCACCCATAAACCTTTGTAACCAAATAATTTCTTTACTAGCCTCTGTAGCAGCAACATACTCCACTTCTGTTGTTGAAAGGGCAACAACACTTTGGATTTTTGAAATCCAACTGACAGCTATTCCACCAACAATAAATACATATCCTGTAGTGATCCTCTTGTTATCTCTGACACCTGCCATATCTGCATCAACATATCCCTATAGAGAAATGTTTGAACCACCAAAGCATAATGCTTGATTCGTGGTACCTTTCAAATATCTGAGAATCCATTTCACTGCCATCCAATGTTCCTTTCCTGGATTGTTCATGTACCTACTTACAACTCCCACTGCATGTGCAATATCAACCTTGTGCAAACCATTGCATACATTAAGCTTCCAACTGTTGATGCATATGGAACTTTAGACATATAATCCATGTCTTCTTGGGTCTTTGGGCACATTTCCTTACTAAGTTTGAAATGGCTAGCAAAAGGTGTACTAACTGGTTTTGTATTGTGCATATTAAATCTTTTCAACACCTTTTGTATGTACTCATTCTGAGACAATGTTAATTTACGATTTTTCCTGTCTCTAGTTATTCTCATACCAAGGATTTGTTTTGCAGCTCCCAAATCCTTCATTGCAAATGGATTTGCCAATTTTCTTTTGAGCACATTTATTTCCTACATGTTAGACCCTGCAACAAGCATGTCATCTACATACAATAACAATATAATATAACTGCCATTATTTTGCTTTTTTAGATAAACACAATGATCAGAGTGACATCTAGTGTTATATACCTAGGGGGGGTAATATGGGGTACCGAGGGAGGTACCCAAGGTAATAATGTAATAATGGGATGGGCCATAGTAATAAATAAGGTGGTTAACCCATGTCATGTAAGGGACCACAAGTAGTTAATAATAATGTAATGGGCCCATGGTATTAGTTGATGGTATGAGTAAAACATGGTAATGATGCATGGTATTGTATGTATGAGGCCTATATAGAGGCTAGAGACTCCACATGGAGGGATATGAAGAGAAGTAATATTGTATGTACAAGCATATGGCTTGTGGAGTGTTCTCCTTCCTTAAGGAGTGAATGCATGGTGTTGCCCTACCTGAAGGGTTTGATAATAAAGACTCATTTCTATCTTATTTCTTGGGTTTATTTGCATTATCTTATATTTTCTTATCAGATCTATATTATTTCTGGGTCAAATATACAACAAGTGGTAAATGTTATATACCTAGGGGGGGGTAATATGGGGTACCGAGGGAGGTACCCAAGGTAATAATGTAATAATGGGATGGGCCATAGTAATAAATAAGGTGGTTAACCCATGTTATGTAAGGGACCACAAGTAGTTAATAATAATGTAAGGGGCCCATGGTATTAGTTGATGGTATGAGGAAACCATGGTAATGATGCATGGTATTGTATGTATGAGGCCTATATAGAGGCTAGAGACTCCACATGGAGAGGAGATGAAGAGAAGTTTCTTGTATGAACAGGCATATGGCTTGTGGAGTGTTCTCCTTCCTTAAGGAGTGATTGTATGGTGTTGCCCTACCATAAGGGTTTGATCAATAAAGAATCATTTCTATCTTATTTCTTGGGTTTATTTGCATAATCTTATATTTTCATATCAGATCTATAATATTCTTGGGGTTAGATCTACAACAAGTGGTATCAGAGCACTTTCTTGGGCACAAAAGTGGAGATTTTTTTTTTACTTTTTGCAGGGTTTCGAGGGCGGTGAATTTGCAGATCAGATCTGTACATTTTGGTTCAATATCTGTAAAATATGATTACAGATCTGTATTCTTTGTGAAAAAATAGCCGATTTCAAAAAAAAAAAACGGTCAAATCGGAGTCCGGATGAAGGAAATATCGTTGATTTAAAAATCAGTGGGGTTGCAGATAATTTTTCAGGGCAGCGAGTTTGCGGCGCAGATCTAGACGTCCTGGTGAAAGATATACAAGATCTAATTGCAGATCTGGCATCTTTGTGAAAAAACACCTAATTTCAAAAAACAAAAAATCAGTCGAATCGGAGTTCGGATGAGGGAGATATCGCTGATTTAAAAACAACAACTTTTTTTCTTTTTTTTTTCTTTTTTTTTTTTTTTTTTTTTTTTTTTTTTTTTTTTTTTTTTTTTTTTTTTTCCAAAAATTTTGGGTGACAGCAGGAGAGTAGCAGCGCAGATTTAGAATTCTAGCACCTGGATTAGGATTTCTATCACATGGGCAGATGCAGAATGGTTGTTACATTTCCAAAAACAGGTTATAATAGATATTCTGAGCAATATTGACGAAACTGTGACATTTTCAAATTTTCGCCAAGTAAGCGGATTTTTTCAAACCTTCATGGCTTCTAGCAAGGAAATTTTTACAGGAAAAGATGATGGTCCGACTATTGAAGAATTCATAAAGGAAATAAAGCGTATGTTTAAGACAGATTGGAGGGGTAAAATGTGGTTATTTTTAATAGATGAGGCTTCCACATGGTGGTGGACATCACTTGACCACAAGCAGTTGACCAAACTTTCAGATGCAGAATTTGAAAAAGTCCTTTTGGACAAATGGTCTCGGGCTACGAAAAAGGAGAATGAAACACATAAGGGGCTATTTCCTACTGGTATATCCTTATTATAGGTTCATGGATTGATTCAGAAAGAGAAGATCATTGTTTCTATAAATCCTAGTTGCAAGCATAACTTTATCAGTGTTAATTTGGCAAAAAAATTGCAAGTCCCAGCAAAAAAAATTGAACATACACAGGTTGATAATAAGGATGTTCAAGTGTATAAGGAATTGAAGATTTCTATGGATAAATATGTGTTGCATGGTGATTTTTATGCTTCAGTTTTGGATAATATGGATGTTGTTTTAGGATATCCTTGGATGGAATCTGTGGGTACTATCAATATTAATATACAGAAGAAATTCCTGAAGCTATGGTATAAAAAGAAGAAAATTACATTACAGGATATTTCCATCCATAAATAGGTAGAGCACAAGGAGGCTGAAGCAGAAGATGTTCCAGGGTCTGGCATATCAGATGATGAGTAGTTGATGGTTGACAATCAGACACAAACAGAGGCTGAAGCAGAAAAGATTACACGTACTGATACATCAGAGGAGGACTCAGTGGCTGAAGTCATATTGAAAAAGAAGACACCACAACAGGCACCACAGCAGGGTGAAGTCAAGCAAAAGCCATCGTGGGTTAAAACTTTAACATATCATCACCCACATCACCCCGCAAGACAACCATCAAGATGGAAACCAAAGAGTCACATGACGGATACAAAGGAGAGACGATTCACCTACTACACATCAACACAGAAGAGCTGCCACGGTCAACTTCCATCTCAAGCGAGCGAGGCACCAGCGAGATCGAGGGTTCACCTTTCTCTTGGATGGCTAGATGCATGTGCTTGGTATCAGTGGACTACTCTTTTGAGTAGATCTTATTATTTTTGTTCTTCCCATGTTTCGGGGACGAAACATGCTAAGGGGGGTGGAATGTTATATACCTGGGGGGTAATATGGGGTACCGAGGGAGGTACCCAAGGTAATAATGTAATAATGGGATGGGCCATAGTAATAAATAAGGTGGTTAACCCATGTCATGTAAGGGACCACAAGTAGTTAATAATAATGCAATGGGCCCATGGTATTAGTTGATGGTATGAGTAAACCATGGTATTGATGCATGGTATTGTATGTATGAGGCCTATATAGAGGCTAGAGACTCCACATGGAGAGATATGAAGAGAAGTATTCTTGTATGAACAGGCATATGGCTTGTGGAGTGTTCTCCTTCCTTAAGGAGTGAATGTATGGTGTTGCCCTACCTTAAGGGTTTGATAATAAAGAAGCATTTCTTTCTATTTCTATCTTGTTATTCTTGGGTTATTTATATTATCATAATATTTTGGGTTAGAGCTACAACACCCTCGCCAGAACCATCGCGCCCCGAACCTGTGTCCCTACTACGATTGAATATGCAAATCCAAGAGTTGTAGTAGACTATGGCAAGATATAAATATGCCCCCACAATTGATGATTTCATCAAAGATGCATTGGATCTAAACTCCATTATATCAAAACAACAAGATATATTCTGCCAGAAGATGTCCCATATCACCCCTTATTTGAATACCAGTAATCAATTACCAGATAAGGAAATTAATCAAAGAACTGAGTTTAATAACTTAAATACTAAGATCTATGAATATATTGAATAGCAAGAATCTAAAGAAGGAAGAAGTGCTAATCTTCCAGAGATTGAAGAGACACATAAAGACATATTATTCACAGATTGGGATGCGTGGATTAAGCAACCAGAATTGGTAGTAGAAAGAGCAGCAGGAGTGGCAAAGAATATAATAAAGGCATTCAATCATACTTTTCACACCACCAACTTGATAAACAAAGGTGATCCAAAGTCACT
This sequence comes from Pinus taeda, assembly GCA_000404065.3. Lineage (NCBI taxonomy): Eukaryota > Viridiplantae > Streptophyta > Pinopsida > Pinales > Pinaceae > Pinus > Pinus taeda. The sequence continues at coordinate 53,459 of APFE031144695.1, forward strand.
GCCAGATTTAAAAGACTTGGATAAAAACTGGAAAGAAAAGATGAAAATCCAAAGAGAGGCAATCACAAAATTATCAAAGATTGATTGTGAGGCATATTGGCAATTTCTTGTCAAACCTCACAGCCAAATTATGACATTGACTTGTTCACTCAATTCAATGTAAAGAATGCTGCCGCCTCTTACAAATTCCATCTTCACAAGACAGGCCAGAACGCAATTCGGGGCACCTCCTCAAGTAAAACCAATGTTCGACATATACGACCTCAAGGAAAATATGTTAGACAACAAGACATGTTCATAACCTTTGGTCATCAAATCACTTTTATTTTCAGAGTTAGTTGCTAGTAAAGAGGAAGGTTATTTGAAACCTCCTCAGATATTTTGTATAATCTAGTTTTGAAATTAGTTAGATAGTATTTATACCCTTCTCATGCATTTAGAGAAGGGTCCGGGATTTTATCAAAAAACATTTGTAAAGAATGCACTTTTGTAAGTTTGTAGATGCTTTGATGAAATTATGGAACATCGTCATTACTATTGAATATCAAATTGTTGTCTATTGTTGATGCACTACTGTATGCTTGGAGAATAAATTGA
>APFE031144695.1:54075-74075 GCA_000404065.3 Pinus taeda
CCAAGGTAATAATGTAATAATGGGATGGGCCATAGTAATAAATAAGGTGGTTAAACCATGTCATGTAAGGGACCACAAATAGTTAATAATAATGTAAGGGGCCCATGGTATTAGTTGATGGTATGAGGAAACCATGGTAATGATGCATGGTATTGTATGTATGAGGCCTATATAGAGGCTAGAGACTCCACATGGAGAGGATATGAAGAGAAGTATTCTTGTATGAACATGCATGGCTTGTGGAGTGTTCTCCTTCCTTAAGGAGTGAATGTATGGTGTTGCCCTACCATAAGGGTTTGATCAATAAATAATCATTTCTATCTTATTTCTTGGGTTTATTTGCATAATCTTATATTTTCATATCAGATCTATAATATTCTTGGGGTTAGATCTACAACATCTAGTATAACCTTGTTCAGACATAAACTTGTCAAATTTTAGATACTGCTACCTTGGAGCTTGTTTTAAGCCATACAAGCTCTTATTCAACCTGCACACCAGTTTCTCCTTCCCTTTCACTTCATATGCTTATGGCTGTTGCATATATATCTCTTCCTCCAAATCCTCATGGAGAAAGGTTGTCTTTACATCTAACTGCTCAAGATACAAATCTTCAATTGCTATTAGACTTAAAATAGTTCTAATTGAAGTCATTTTAACAACAGGAGAAAATATTTCATCAAAATCAATACCTTTCTTCTGTGCAAACCCCTTCACCACAAGTCTAGCTTTGTACCTTTGTTTTCCTCCATCTTCTTCCTTCAGCCTGTAAACCCATTTATTCATCAATGTAGTTTTTCCTACAGGCAATCTGACTAAGTCCCAAGTCTGGTTATGCATTAAGGAGTCCATCTCTTCTTCCATGGCTACCTCCCACTTCTTCCTGCTTTCAACTTGCATTGCTTCTTCATAACATTCGAGTTCACCAGAATCAGTTAAGAATAGATAATATAATGGAGGAGAGTATCGTTCAAGGGGTCTACTTATCCTGGTAGATCTTCTAACACCACTTTCAGGTGTTTGGGGTGCTTGTTGCTATTGTGGTTGTTGTTGTTGTTGTTGTGGTTGTTGATTATTATTATTTCCAGGCACCTTTACTTTTTCAGTGATTTCATCAAGAACTGCGTATTCCTTGTTTTCTTTTTCATGTTTCTTTTCCTGCAACTGACTCTTATACAAGACCTTTTCATTGAATATTGCATCTCTGCTCCTAATGATTTTGTGATTTTCGTAATCATATAAGTGATAACCAAAATCATTAATGCCATATCCAATAAAGGTACATTTCTTTGACTTTGCCTCAAACTTTTTTCTATTTTCTTTATCAATATGGACAAAGGCCTCACAACCAAAAGGCTTTAAAAAAGAGTAGTTTACCTTTTTACCTATCCATGCTTCCTCTGGAACACCACCATCCAAGGAACTTGAAGGCCCTCTGTTTATTAGATAAACAGCAATATCTACAGCATCTGCCCAAAACTGTAAAGGCAATCCTGCATGCAATCTCATGCACCTTGCACGCTCCATGATTGTCCTGTTCATCCTTTCTGACACACCATTTTCTTGTGGTGTTCTTGGAACTGTCTTCTCTCTGCGAACTCCATGCTCTGAACAGTACCTATCAAACTCTTTGCTGCAATATTCACCTCCATTGTCTGATCTAAGACACTTCAATTTCTTTCCTGTCTCAAACTCAACCAAAGCTTTCCATTTCTTGAAAGTATCAAATACATCAAATTTATTCTTAATACAATAAATCCAAGTTTTTCTAGTTGCATCATCAATAAAAGTAACATAATAACGAGAGCCACCGAGACATGATACCTGAGCAGGTTCCCATACATCTGTATGAAGAAGCTCTAATTTTTTGCTCTTCTTTTTTTTCCCAACTCTGAGAAATCTGACTCTCTTCTGTTTTCCATAAATGCAATTCTCACAGAAGTCGAGAATCTTCATCCCCTTTTCACTCATGTGTCCGAGCCTATGATGCCATAATGTTGCATCCGCTCCTTTGGAAGTTAAAGCATTAACAGAGTTAGAAATACCATTTCATAAATACAATGTACCAACCTTTTTGCCTTTTACTATTACTAGGGCTTCTTTGGTGACCTTCCAAGCTTTATCTGTGAAAGTTTTCACACAACCTTCACCACCTAATTGCCCTGTTGAAATCAGATTTTTCTTTAGATCTAAAACATGCCTTACCTCCTTTAGTAGCCATTGGTTTCCATTCTGTTGTTTTACAAAAACCTTACCCATTCCAACAATTTTACAAGGTTTATCATCACCCAAACGAACTTGTCCAAAATATCCTTCAACATAGTCATGAAAGTATTTCTTATCAGGTGTGGCATGGAATGAGGCCCCTGAATCTACCAACCAAGGATCAGTAATATTTTCGAAAGAAAGAATCAAAGCATCTTGTAACACCTCACTTGTCACATTTGCTTCATGATTTTTTTCTTGTTGTGCATCTCCTTCTTTTCCCTTCTGAGATATACAGTCTTTCTTTAGGTGTCCTTTCTTCCACATTTCCAACACACTATCCTCGATTTGGACTTGGATCTGCGTTTCCTTGATTTACTGCGATATCCTAAGCTCTTTCCTCTTTCCATTTTTCTTCCCCTAGACTCTGCACTCAAAGCATTACCTGATGTCTCACTGAATCTTTTCCGTCGCATTTCCTCGCTAAGGATAGCACCGACAACATCATCAAACTTTAAAGTACTAGATCCAGAAACAGAGTTACTGATGGCCATTACTAAACCATTCCAGCATTCTGGCAATGAGCACAAGAATAACAGAGCTCTAACTTCATCATCAAAGTTTACCCCTACAGAACATAATTGACTTGTAATAGTATTAAAATCATTTAAATGGTCTGAAACAGATCCACCTTCCGACATCTTCATATTAAATAACCATTTAATAAGAAATACCTTGTTTGAGGCCGAGGGTTTTTCATATAGTTTCTCCAACGCCTTAATCAAACCCTTTGTCATTGTTTCCTTCGAAATGTTGAAGGCAACCGACGCTACGAGGCACAACCGTACTGTTCTAAGTGCCTTTCTATCGAGAAGGTTCCATTCTTCATCTGTCATACCCGTCGGCATCTTTGTTTTTCTTTCCAATGGTAGGTATAGATCTTTCTGATACAGATAATCTTCCATTTGCATCTTCCATAGTGAGAAGTTTTGGCCGTTAAATTTCTCGACCCTAAACTTACCATCTTCTACCATTTCTCCCACTCGAATGAGGAACCCTTCTTTCCTGTGCGTTTATCAGCCAAATAGACCTTTGGCTCTAATTCCAGTTGTTAGTAAATTATATATTACGGTGCAATGGAACACATAAAATATTGCAAAAATATAAACACTGAAAATGCATAAAACAAGAGAGACACAGATATATGTGGTTTACCCAGTTTAGGCTACGTCCACCTCGAACATCCAGTCCTTCCTTTTTATTTTCCAGCAAACTGAAGAGACACAACCTACAACAGATCTACTGTAATATCCTCTGTTTTCTCTCATAGTCTCACCTCTCTGCTTCTCGCTCGGAGAATACAAATCTATTACACAGCCTCAAATACATTGCCCTCATACAAAGAGAGGGGTTGCCTTCTAGGGCAAAAAACCCTAAGCTAAACATAAGTTTTATCGTAAGATCATTCGCCTAATGAATGGCCCAGATTGACTAGAAATTACTATCCTTTTACAAGGAAAATTTACATATGTTTTTAGCTTCGGGGGCGCTGCCCCCAAAACCCCTGCCAAGGGACCACTGGTCCTGGACCCCCCAGCCGAGGGGGATTGGCCCCCCCGAACCCCCACGGCGGGGACAAGTCCCCCCCGCACCCCCCGCTTGGAGGGGTGTACAAACTTCCTGGGGTATACATCCGGCTGAAACAAAGACCTCAACACATGGAATGTGAAGAGTCACCAAGAATTCTAAGAGTCATATAGGAGCTCAAAAGTGACACGAGAGCTCAAGAGTCACATGGGTGGTGAAAGGTCACCTCATTTGTTATAAATAAACCCTCATAGCTCATGAAAAGACATTTTCACCTTAGATTCTCAAGCTAGGCATAAGAGAGAAGATCATTATTTTAGGAGCAAGTGGTGGCTTAACGTTCCACTTTGGACTGGTGATGCAACTTTGTAATTGTGTATCTTGGAAATTTCACATAATGATTTGAAGCTCTTAGAGCCGACACACTTTCATGCATGTATTATTAATGTTGTAAGACTATTATTTCATGTTTCCAATGTATGTTTGTTTTTATATGTGCTAAAGAAAATGAATTATTTCGTTGGCTTTGGTAGACATCTTTGTATTGTTTGTCTGTTATTTTCTTTCATGATCATTTTTTCTTTGTGAACTATTTCACATATTAATTAACAATTATTTCTACATATATGTATGTGTCTTTATTAGAATAGTACTATTACTTTTCTTCTAAAGGCTCATACTTTATTTTCCTATTCATTAAAGTATCTTGTACACATTACAACTATTTGTTTCATAAAGATTACTTACTTGCTTATCTCAAAAGTATATGTGTGCTCTCTTGTGTTGTAAATTCTAGCCAAGGAAAATATGTAAGAACATAACAATGCCAACTGCCTATTTCATGGATGGGGTTCCTATCCCAAACAATGTGAGGTCTAGTTGGGACTTCATATAAGGGAGATCTCCTGTATGTTTGTGGTTTCTAGCACTGTCAATACACTCTTTCCTCTCTGCCATCACTAAGACACTCCTATGACTTATCATAGTAGTCCACCTTAGTTCGCTGGGCTATCAACCAATCCATGCCCACGAATATGTCATATGAGCCCAATAGTAGCACATTGAGGGAAACTATAGTGGGAATGCCACCCAACTCTAAGGGGCATAATTTCACCAATTCCATCACCCTCTTTTTGAATTTTGTGGCTAGCTATACTAGCCATGATTTTGCATGAGGCCTCTTTTGCAAAGCACACAACTTTGAAACTTTTGGATTGATATAGTTGAAATTTAAACCTATATCAATTAAAATTGAAACAAACTAGTTGGAAACTATACCTCTATTTCGATCACTAAGGATTGATGATTTGATTTCATACTGTTCAATACCATATAAATTCGTGGTACACTTCGTGCCACCTAGTTTACCATTGCTGCCTCTTGGACATTGTATAATGTTTTGTTGTTTTTGGGGATGGTCCTTCAGGTTGTGGTTCTCTCTAGAATCCCCAACACTATAATGACCTTCTCTTGGGTTCTTCAACCTCCTCTCTTGTTGTTTTATCAGGTCAATCTCTATTAGTAGCTATGGAATTTCTATGAAATTCATCTTTAGTGGTTGTGGTGAACTTGGAACTACGCCCCATTTTCTTATGTCTTGATGTTTTGGTCCATTTCCTTTAAAACTGGTTCTTTCCTTCTTCTAGTCTACTCAAAATTCAACCCTATGCTTGGAATGTGTTATGCAACTAGCTCACAAAATAGAAGAAAATATAGATCAACGCCTTCAAAATTACCCTCTTCGAGGGGGCAACCTCCTTTACATTACACAAATGAACAATTACTGGATGATTCAATGACACAACCTCCTTTCTATATATAGGAGCCTAAGGGGCCACAATATAATCAAGCCGACATAAAAATAATAATGTAAGGGCACCAAAACAACAATATTTGGCTTCTATGGGGCACAACAATAACAATAAGGGGGCTACACTAATAACAATTAGGGAATAGTGGGATTCTATGGGGCACAACAATAACAATAAGGGGGCTACACTATTAACAATGAGGGAATACGCTAGTATTATAGGGACCTAACATGCTCCTCCCCTTAAAAAAAAAAAGCATTTTCCTCAATGCTTGAGTAGTTCTGGATGCTTTTGTATAAAATTATCATCCTCCCATGTGGAATCTTCTGCGGATAAGTTCTTCCACTTGATGAGATACTCTGAAATTGATTTCTTTCGTAACTATCGAGTTCTTGTTTCCATCACTGCTTCAAGTTCCAATATGATTTTTCCTTCCTCGTCAAGTTCTAGCAATATTGTTTGAACTGGAATCTTGTCACCTATAACCTTCTTTAAGCATGAAACATGGAAAACTAGGTGCACTCTCGAAGATATAGGAAGCTCTAATTTGTATGCCATAGTACCGATTTTTTGCAACACCTTGTAAGGACCATAATAATTTGGTGATAATTTATTGTCCTTCTTAGCTTGCTTGAGGGAAATTTGTTTGTATGGTTGTAGCCATAAAAATGCCCAGTCACCTACATCAAAACTTCTTTCATTGTGATGTTGATCCGCCTATTGTTTCATTCTATTATGCGCCAAAGTGAGGTTATCCTTTAAGAGTTGGAGAAATTGTTGTTGATGCTCTATGTGATGTTCCATTGCTTGAAGCTTAGAATTTTCTCTTAAAGATGACATGATGGATGGTGGATGATATCCATAAAGTGCCATAAATGGGGTCATTTTTACTGTAGTACATGGAAGGAAGTGTTATACCACCATTTAACCAGAGGTAACCATTTGGCCCATTGTGTTTGTTTATCAGATACAAAGCAACAAAGATATCCTTCCAAACATTTGTTTACTATCTTAGTTTGCCCATATGATTGAGGATGATAAGATGAGCTATGAGCTAACTGAGTACCTAGATAAGAAAATAATTCCTTCCAAAAATTTCCAGTGAAAATAGGATCTCTGTCACTTACAATAATCTTTGGGTTTCAATGTAGATTTTGAATTGTTTCCATAAATGCAGTAGCAAATGCACTAGCTTTAAATGGATGAGATAATGCACAAAAGTGTGCATAGTTGGTAAGTCTATCAATTACTACCATTATGACACTTTTTCCTTCGAACTTGGGTAAACCCGTGATAAAATCCATTGAAAACTCCTCCCAACATTGACTTGGAATGGATAAAGGTTGTAACAGACCTAGTGTCTTAATTGTCTCAACTTTATTTTGTTGGAAAACCAAACATTTCACCACAAACTTTTGAATATCGGCTTTGAGGCTATCCCAAAAAAATTCCTTCTTAATCTTGTGGTAAGTTAAAAAAAAACCTTGAGTGCCCTCCTAAGGGAGAGGTGTGCAATTCCAGAAGAATATTTTGTTTGATATGGGAATTCTTACAAAGGTATAGTGATATTTGTACCATAATGCGTCATTTTTCCAGCTAAATGTATTAGATGTACTAGGATCTTGCTACAACTTTTGAATGAGTGCCCATACTTCTTCGTCATTCTTTCATTCATGCCTCTCTTCAGTTATCCAATCTGGTTGGATAATAGAAATGGAACAAAGCAATGCTTCCACATCCTCATCCTTTCTTGAGAGTGCATCTGCAACAACATTTTTCTTCCCTTTTTGTAGATGATTTAAAAGTCATAACCCAACATCTTTGTGATCCATTTTTGTTGTTCCTCTAAATATAATCTTTGTTCTAAAAAGTATTTAAATCTATCATGATCTGTTTTTACCTTGAAGTTTCTTCCCATTAGGTAAGGTCACCATTTCTTAAGTGCATGTAGTATTTCCAACATTTCCTTCTCATAAATAGCTTTGTGTAAATACTTTCCTTTAATTGGACGAATTTCAAAAGCAATGGGTCTTCCTTCTTGCATTGAAACAACAACAATTCCATTTCCTGAGGCATCACATTCCACAATAAATGTTTTTGTGAAGTTTGGCATAGCTAAGACCTGTGCTTGGCACATTGCCTCTTTAAGATGCCTTAGTTGCTTCTGGAGTCCAAGAAAATGCATCTTGCTTCAGTAATGTTGTTAGAGGTGTTACTATTCTCCCATAATTCTTAATAAACTTGTGATAATACCCTGTCAACCTGAGAAAACGTCACAATTGCTTTATTGATGTGGGGATTTTCCATTCCTTAATGGCTTTAATTTTGTTAAGGTCTACCTTAACACCCTAATGAGATACAATGTGACCTAGATATTCCACCTCTTGTACTCCAAAGAAACATTTGGATGTTTTTTCATATAATTGTTTCTCCTCTAATAGATTGAGCACCCTATCAACATGGTCAACATGATCCTTCCAAGATTTGTTGTAGATTAGTATATCATCAAAAAATACTAACACAAATTTTCTAAGGAAGGGTTTGAAAATGAAATTCATCAAACCTTGAAATGTAGAAGGTGCATTGGTAATACCAAAAGGCATGACGAAAAATTCATAATGACCTTCATGAGTTCTAAATGTTGTTTTCAGAACATCTTCAATTTTCATTCTTATTTGATGATATCCTAAACGAATATATAACATGGTGAAATAAATTTATCCATGTAATTCATCCAATAATTTAGCAATGACATGAATGGGAAATTTACCGTTAATAGTGAGCTTGTTGAGCTCCCTATAATCTGGACACATGCACCATGATCTATCCTTCTTGTGCATCAATACTAATGGAGCAGAGAAAGAACTTTGACTAGGTTGAATTATACCCACCTCTAGCATTTTTGCAACCATACGTTCAATTTCACTCTTTTGCGCATAGGGATATCTATAATGCCTGATGTTTGGAGGAATAATTCCTGGAATCAAATGAATATGATGATCATGATCACGAATAGGTGGGAGGCCTTTGGGAGTCTCAAATACCTTGGAATGATTGCCCACAACTTTTGGAGGTCTGGAGAAATAGATGATCTCTATGTTTAAACCTATAGAGAACATAATTGTGGAATTATGCCAAATTGTTATTTCTTTAGAAGCTCTGTCATGCTATTAGATATGATTATCTTTCCCGGTTTCCCTTAGATACCCCTTAATTCAACTTCCTTTCCTTCCCAAAAAAATTTCAAGAAAAGTTCTTGAAAATTAAAGGTTATCGTACCCAATGATTATAACCATTGGACTCCTAGTACAACATCAACACCACCCATTAGAATGGAAAGCATTGGACTATTCAATACATATTCTCCCATGGATAGCTTGATATTATGGCACATTCCAAAGCATTTTATGGTTCCTCCATTTGAAACCATCACTTGACACTCTGGTGCTGGATATAGGAAGAAATTTAATTCCTTTGCTATCTTACAATGAATAAAATTATGGGTATTGTTTAGTAAATTTAGTATGTCCTAAATTGCTACATTAATTATCAATCCGAGAGTCGTAAAGTGATGAAGTGTGGCACACTATATGTGCAAGATAACCTCTTTCTTACTTTTTATTGTTTTCAATTTTTGTTTTGTTTTGGGGGTTTTATCTTCGTTTATCACCTAATGTGAATGGAAATTCTATTCCTGAGTTTTAAGAATACTTTAGAAGGTAAGTATGAAGGAAATTATGTCCTTTATGATAATTTCCATAGCTTAACACTTAAGAGGATCTCAAAACGTACTAGTAATGAAACTGAAATTTAAACAAGAATGGAAATGTGTTAAAATAAAACAAATGATGAACTACTGATCATGAAATCACTATTTTTGTTGCTCATCTAAATACAGAAAAATATGTTAAGCTACTACACTCAAACAAGTCAAAACTACAAACTAATAAAAGTAAAATCAATTCACTTCATTTATAGTCTGATAGCTCGCCAAGTAGTCTTTTCGGGGTTAAGCTATGGCTTTAGGAGATAATGTCAATAACATGAGGAATTGGTATCTAATTGCAGAGAAATAAAACTAAAATCAAATCACATCATTCATAGTCTGATAGCTCGCCAAGTAGTCTTTTCGGGGTTAAGCTATGGCTTTAGGAGATAACATCAATGATATGAGGAATTTGATATCTAACTGCAGAAAAATAAAACAAAAATCAAATCTCATCATTCATAGTCTGATATCTCGCCAGGTAGTCTTTTCAGGGTTAAGCTATGGCTTTAGGAGATAGTGTCAATGATATGAGGAATCTGAGATCTAAACCAACTAACAAAGCAAGTGAATAAGACTGAAATCAAAGCATTTAAAAAAAAAAAAAAAAAGTAAAGTCAGCAGAGAGGCTAATCTCATGTCACTAGTTATTGCGAAAATGGTATGAAAATGCCCGGGCCTAGTCTATCCTGAAACACACACTGATCAGTGTTATCAACAATATACAATGCTTGAAAAATCATGTACAGAAATGAAATGTTAACATCATAACTAGTGAAATATACACAGGTGGATAAACTATGAAATATGTGCAATGGAAATAAGGAGACAACACATAAAAACTTTACAGAAATAAGGAAACAAAACCTCAGCTAGCAGGGGCCCTTTGCACGGCCTTAGTCAACACACTATCAGTCTAGAACTACGCTCACACAGTCATATAAAACAGAGTCTGGTTATATTGCAAAACAAAGGAAGAATCCTCTCGTTACAACAACAGGACCAGTTCACGGCACAGTACAAAGACTAACAACAAAACAACATCAAAAATTAACTAGTTCTATGCATGTGCAAATGCATTATTTTTAAGGGAAATTTCATAACTGTTTTCCTATGAAGCATCTTCGACTGAGGACATGTAAAAAGACAACATCCGAAGCTTAGCATGATGGTTGCCAAGATCATTCAATCTATCAAAAGTGGCTGTTGGATTTGTGTCGTGGGGGCAGTCTACAACTGTCAAAATGAACCCATGGATCTAGGAACGGTCCCGGACCCTTCACGTGTTTGAAAACAGAGTCCTATTTTCCGTAGAACTCTTCGTTTGACCACCGTTTAACCAAGGGCTTCCTCTACGAATTTGGCTGAACCAATAGGACCTGATCCATGTCTAGTTCATTCTAAAACCACCCACGTGCCTCGTTTTGCTTGATGACACCTGGAACCTAGAGATAAAAAAACAGCTATGGAAAGTTGAATCAGTTGCAGAAAGTGGCTGCATTCCGCAACTAATGAGCAAAATCTAAGTCAAACAGCAAACACAAAAGCATAGTTAGAAAACCACTTAAATGCTCTTTTAGAATCAATATGTAATGATGTATGATAGCTTATGAGGTGCTAGTGAGGAGAAAAGGTATAGGAAAGTGTGTAGGAGAGATGTAATTTCAGGGCTCAACAGGTACTACCCAAATAAATCAACACTATTACATTTTTCTTCTTGATATTTCCTTATATCTTGAGAGTTTGAGGAGTGGTAATTCTTGCCAATGCATTACAAGCTATGGACAGATTCATTTCTTCTTTCTTTGGGGTTGATTCCTGGTGTATATCCTTCTCTTTTGATGTTTCTTGTTCCTTTTCTTCCTCCTCTTCACAATCTATGTAGAATAATTTCTCCTTGGCACACTTATGACCTATTTGGAGCAATGAAACCCTAGAATCCAAAGCTCTGATACCAAATGCTATGAAACCAGATCACAAAATAGAAGAAAATATAGATCAATTCCTTCAAAATCAGCCTCTTCGAGGGGGAACCTCCTTTACATTATAAAAATTAAAAATTCCTAGATGATTCAAGTGACACAACCTCCTTTCTATATATAGGAGCCTAAGGGGTCACAATATAATTAGAGTCGACATAACAATAATAATGTAAGAGCACTACAATAACAACAGTGGGCTTCTATGGGGCACAAAAATAACAATAAGAGGGCTACACTAATAAAAATTATGGAATAGTGGGATTTTATGGGGCACAACAATAGCAATAAGGGGGCTACACTAATAACAATAAGGGAATACATTACTATTATAGGGATCTAACAGAATAATCATAATACTATTTAGCCTTTCAAATAGTATCCTCCAATGTTGTTTTCTCATCAAACTCAATTATATATTGGTAATATTGTGGTAATCCACTGAAGTACCTTTGAATATTTACCTTCTAATCCTTGATGCATGGCACATACCTCAACAACTATGCGAATATGTTGGTGTAAGCATGCAATCTAAGTTGTCCCAGTTTATGCTCATGGAAATCTTTAATATTTCTATCATAGTGGCTCTCAAATATATATTTTCATGAAAATACTTGAAAGTTTCTCCATGTCAATTACTTCTCACTGATGCCCTTGACATTCCTCAAATATTCCCACCATATATTAACCTTTCCCCTCAAGTTGAAAATGGCTACCCTAGCCTTCATGTTTTCAAAGTAGTCATGGAATATGAAATATTTCTTCAAGCCCTTCAACCAAGCTTTTGCCTTTTCATTCTTCTTAGTTTCACCATAATCAGTAGGAGGCTTTGATTTTTGGCAATCCTTTGACATTGAGCTCTTCTCGCTTCTCCTTTTCTTTTTTCTGCAACACTAGACAACTTATCATGGATGTTTGTCTTTCTTTCTGAAGTGTTGAGTGGATTTTCTCCTCTCATTGTGCCTTCATTGGCTCACATATTCCTATTCCTTGTCTTCCCTATTGATTTCCAACCCAATTTTCCATATTTTAGATGGAATTTACTTAGATTTGTGCCTGTCCATATAGATATCGCTAGGCTCATGTTTCTTTTTCTATTGTAGGCCTAACAAGCTCTTCAAGATCAATGCATTCACCTTTTCTTGTCTTTCTTGTGCTTTGATAATACTTTCATTGTTTTCCTTGTAGCTCCTCAATTCATCTCTTAATCTCCTAAGGGTATCCATCCAATCAAGAGATTTTTCTTCTAGCTTCTTTTCATCTAAGTCCTCTTCCTAATCATGATGGGTTCCATCCATGTTGTACTATACCATTATTCCACTCATTCCTCTAATCCCTGCTGTAATTTCTGTCTTCTTATGCACTATCTCACACACACACACACACAACTACTATCTCAATCAAACATAAATATAGTAACTCATCACCTTTGCATGCCAATACTAAGCATGCTAATTTGAAGCTATTCAGAAATAAAAATCCATGTTAGTTACACATGTTAGGAAACTAACGATCGTATCAAAAATATACTAAGGTTGTAAGTACATCAAATGTGAGTCTAAAACCAACACATATGACAATTAAACTATCAGTTTGGATTTCAGCCTTATGTGTGAGCCACTTCAGGTCTAGTGCTAAAAATTTGCTCTGAAAAACACTCTGTAACCAACCTCCCACTCCCTTGTCGTCTCTTAGGTTGCAAAAGGTTTTAACTATTTGCTTGAACCTAATCCTCAATGTTTGCAATTAAGACAGGGTTAGAAATTACCTCCTATCTCAAGGTATGTGGAATTTAATTATGATACCACCATCAAGTTCAACTCATCAAGAGATTTCTCATGGTATAAATTTTACTTGAATTTGAATCCTAGATTGAAAGTTATGCTCATTACAAATCTTTCCTAGTAAAAGGACCAAGGCATCCCTAGTTTCCTAGTGATTTCAATGTGGCCCCCGTGCTACTCATGCAACACTGCAATGTCGTAATTGGTTGGGTCTATAGGGTGACCATGCTTAGGAAGGTTAGTAACAAAACACATATTTTTTACACAAGAAAACCAATAAATGAGACCCAGCACCAGAGGTGGTGCTCACCATCCCACTTCATCTTGACATCAAACCCTTAGCTTCCCCTGATCTGAATTGGATCCATGATGATTATTAAAGTGCCATGATTGTATTAAGACAAGATAGACTTCAGATTTATGAACACAAAGTGATCAGGAATATCTCTGGATAGTGGCAGATTGCAGCCAGCAAGGAACAACAAGGACCTTCGTTAAAGCGCGTTGACCGAGGCCCATGGAGTCCATGCAAGAGGTAAAACTGGCACTTGAGAAGCTCGGATCAAGAAATAGAGGCCATTTATGATGCGTAATTAGTGTTTAGCTGGAAAAAACCCCTCGAGAAGGAAAGGCCCCGAGTGCTCGTTTGCATGGGAAGCTGGGAAACCGTGGGGAAAACGCTAAGGCAAAAGGTAGGACCCGCGCTCTAAAACCAGCGGTATATCTAGGGCACCCTTAGGCGGTAAGCGGATTTGGCTTAAACCGAGCGATTCCATTCATCGCATGATGTGTGTCCTATGGATGAGAGAGAAAACCACCGTTCATCGCACACTAATGATCGAGCAAGTCAACTACACGAAATGAGTGAATAACGTTGGATCTGGGGGCTCCAGATCTAACGATGGAGATCACGCCCGATGGAGGAACTGGATTTGTCAAGGGAATTAAGCTGCGGCATAAAGAAGTCTGAAGTCCAATTTGACCACTGAGTCGGTAGATGAGTCATTCCAGAATGTAATTGAATTACCAAACTGTCGAGGAAGAGTTGGCGCAGTTCGTGAGAGGACAAGTGGCCACTTCCCTGTAAGCCGTTGACGATGATGCAGAGGTAGGGAACTCCAAATGAACAGCATCAGGCAAACCGAAGGGGTGGAAGAGGAATTGAACAGTCATGAGATAGATTGGCTTTAAGCCATGAACAGATAGAGAACAAAACACGACGAAGAGGAGTGAAGAAGAGAAAGAAGACAGAGAGAAAAGAAGAGACAGTGAAGCAAAAAGCAAAAAACAGAGAGCTGAGTTGACCTAAGGCAGCATCGAGCAGATAGAAATATTAAGAGGTTCAAGCAATCCCTAAGAGGATCTGTCGGGAATTGAGCACCACATTGGGCTCCTCCCACTAAAGACCAGAGAGTTCAAGATCTGGTAAGGAAAAGAGTCTGTGTACTCTAGTGGCTTGGGGGATCCAAGAACCACCCTACCAAACATTATCTGTTTCAAGAGACTCAAATTGAGCTCCTCATTGTAAATATCTGCTTTAAAGACACAATAAAAGAAGGCCACCATTGAAAGCTAGACCGAAGACGTAGACTTGGAGTATAGGGTGAACTCCTTATTAAATATGTTGTGTTCCTACATTTTCTTACTATATTTCTCTTATTGTTTTCCATTCTTCCAACGTCTGTGTATTTTGCAATCTGATCAATCCGTTGCCTAAAATAACATAGACACACACCAGCACATGAGTCTTTAATACCTTCATTTATTAATTAATTAACTGAGGTCACTCACGAGTGATTATCAGATCAAGTGGTATCAAACCTTTAGGCTATTAAGGTTAGACAAGCTTGTGTTGGTTTAGCTGTTGAATGCTAACTAGATCAAAGCTCAAATTAGGCGAAGGAGAGTTGGTTGAAACTAATCCTGAAATTGGGAGAGTCTATCCTCAGAAGACAATGTCAGAGGAAGGTTCTATGGGGTCAGACCCTCAAATCATAGATAGTTTCCTAGCCATAAAGTCCATGGTAGAAGAAATGTATAGGAAATTTAGAAAACATAAGGATGAAGATTCATTAGGCTCTAAGCAAGACAAAGGAGAAGATGAGTCACATTCCCATGACCACTCAAAAGGTAAAGGGAAAGAGGAAAGCTTTCTCACACCTCCTGATAAACCTAGAAAGAAAGAATCCTTGATCAAACTAGATGTCAAATTTGATTTATATATATATGATGGAGAGTTGAATGCAGAAAAGCTAGACAATTGGATTAGACAAATTGATGTTTATTGCAGAGTACAAAATATCAACTTAGACAAGAGCAAGATTCAGCTGGCAAGCCTACGCCTTGGAGGCACTGCCTTGGTTTGGTGGGAAGGCAGAGCCCAAGTTGACATGAAAAGACATGGTAAGACCATCTATGTCTGGAGTGAATTTGTTTCTATAATAAAAAAGAAGTTCTATCCATTGGCCTACATGCAACAAGCCATGATGAGTTGGCAAACTCTTCGACAGTTGAAAGGGCAAAGTGTGCAAGTGTACACTCAAGAATTTAGAATGAGAGCATTGATTCTAGGAATCTCATTAGACTCACCTGAGACTTTATTGAAGTACATTGGTGGTATACACAGATACATGAGGCACACCATCCTCATGTTTAACCCCAATAGTATAGATGAGGTATCTGTACAAGCTACTCATCTAGAAGCTAGAGGAAAGAATGGAAGTCCAGAAGTTGGGGGATCATCCCAACCCACTGCAAGCAAGAATAAGGAGAAAAGAAAGCATAAATGGAAAGCAGGGAAGGCTAACACTACACAGAAAAACAAAGCTTCATGCACTCACTGTAAAAGGATGGGCATGATGATGAGCATTGTTGGATTCTGCATCCAGAGCTGAGACCTAAGAAGTTCTAGGGCAAGAAGAAGAAGACTGCTGCAGCTATTAAAGATTTGGGGTCAGACTCAGGAGATGAAACAACCATTCCAGCCACAGGTATAAGACGTTGTCCGCTTTAGAGAATGCTAAAATCAAGAAGTAGGCGCAGGAGTTGCTCGAGAAAGGGTTCATCAGACCTAACACATCACCATGTGGGTCACCAATCGTTTTGGTGAGAAATAAAGATGGATCGTGGAGAATGTGCATCGATTACCGAGCACTGAATAAGATAACAATAAAAAATTTTATCCCCTTCCTCGCATAGATGATCTTTTAGATCAATTAAGAGAATCTATTTATTTCTCCAAGCTAGACTTCCACAGTGGATACCATCAGGTCATATTTGTAGAACAAGATGCATGGAAGACTACTTTCAAAACAAAGCATGGATTGTATGAGTGGTTGGTTATGCCTTTTGGCTTAACTAATGCTCCTGCTACTTTCATGAGATTAATGAATGATGTACTCATACCTTTTCTTGATGATTTTGTTATTGTGTATCTGGATGACATTCTAATATTTAGCAAAATGTGGGAAGAACAATTAAAGCATGTTAAGCAGACACTAGATGTTTTGAAAAGAGAAAAACTTCATGTTAAACTCTTAAAATGTGAATTTGGCAAAACATATCTGAATTATTTGGGTCGTATAGTAGGGGGTGGTGAATTGAAGATAGATCCCTCTAAGGTGACAGTCATTGTAAACTGGCCTAAACCCAAATCTGCTACAAAAGTTAGAAGCTTCTTAGGAGCAACACAATATTGGAGGAAGTTCATTTCTAACTTTTCCTTAATTGCAGCTCCCTTACATCCTTTAACATGATTGAACAAGGTGTTTCAGTGGGGAGGCAAACAGCAAAAAGCCTTCGGCACCTTGAAAGAAAAGATTAGTACAACACCTATACTAGCACTGCCTGATCTTCAAAGACCATTTAAGATCCAAACAAATGCCAGTGACTATGCCATGGGAGTAGTGTTGACACAGCATGGTAAACCCATATGTTATCATTCTGAGACTTTTAATCCTGTAGTAGTTAACTATCCTACATATGATAAAGAATTGTATGCATTAGTTCAAAGTGTGAAAAAGTGGAAACATTACTTAATGGGCAAAGAGACAGTAATACATACTGATCATCAACCACTTCAATATCTACACTCCCAAACTAAGTTGCAGCAATCAAGGCACTATAGATGGATGGGTTTTCTACACCAATTTCATTTAGTCATCAGACATAAAAGGGGCATACACAATAAAGTTGCAGACATGTTATCTAGACCCATTATAAATGCATCTACTATACTTAAGCATAATTCTGTGCTACATGACAACTACATTGAACAATATGCTCAAGATATAGACTTTAAGGATGTATATGCAACTTTAAGTCAAGGAAAACAAGCAAAATAATTGGTTTATCATATAAAGGACTGACTCTTATACCATTGTGGGAAGTTATGCATTCCACAAACTGAGAGAGTAAAGATAATTAGAGAAGCACACATTTCTCTAATATCAGGTCACTTTAGGGTAAGTAAAATAGTTGCACAACTGCAAAGATTATGTTATTGGCCAAAAATGAATGAGACAATTTCTAGATATGTAAGAGGGCGTACTATGTGTGCTAAAAACAAGCCCAGCAATAGAAAGCTAGGCTTGTACACTCCATTACCAGTTCCTTCTCACCCTTGGGAAAGTGTTTCCATGGATTTTGTTGGATGACTGCCTAAATCTAGGAAAGGTCATGATTATCTGTATGTTGTTGTAGATAGGTTCAACAAAATGTTTATTTTGATACCTTGTAATAAACAAATTACAGCTGAACAAATTGAAAAAATATTTTTTGAACATGTATGGGTTCATTTTGGTTTACCCACTTCCGTTGTATCTGATCGAGACACCCGATTTGTGGGGAAATTTTGGTCAAGTCTGTGGGAATTGATGGACACCAAACTGAATAAAAGCATAGCTTTTCGTCCACAAACTAATGGATAGACATAAGTAATCAATAGGACAGTGATCCAATTGCTCAGAGGATATTGCAGCAAAGATCCTAAGCTTTGGGATGAACATTTGTGTTATGTGCAACATGCTTACAACAGAGAAAACATTCTTCTACACAGAGATCTCCTTTTGAGACCTATTTTGGTTTCACACCAAGGTCTCCTTTGGATTTTGTCTTTGGTAAAGATACCACAGTTGATGGACATAGTGATGTGGACAGGGCAACTAGGTTCATTGAACAAATCCAAGAGATCCACGAGGCAGTACAGGAACAACTGGAAAAGATCCAAGCCAAATACAAGGCAAGGCATGAAAAGCATCAGATGGAGCATAGTTTCCAAGTTGGTGACCAAGTCTGGTTGTGTATCAGCAAGGACAGGATGCAAGGTGAAGGTAAAAAGCTAAAGCCTATTAGGTATGGACCCTTCAAGATACTTGAGAGTATTGGTGAAAATTCTTTTCACCTTGATCTACCAGCTTACATGCACATCTACTCAGTCGTAAATGCAAATTGCTTGAGATTGTTTGAACCCTCTCTAATTGAAGATATTGAAGACAAGAGTAATTGCCTTCTATTGATGACCTGCTACCTGAATATCTTAATGAATTGTAGGAAGACACAGTTCTGGACAAGAAGGTGAGGACGACGCTCAGGGGAGATGTTAAGTACCTCAGAGTAGGGCTCAAGGGTTCAAAGTCGAGCAGTGCAAAGTGGATAGAGATTGGACAAGTGAGGCAATTGTACCCTCACTTAGTCAATGCTTGAAAAACAACTTTTGGTAGTCCAAAAGTTTTTTCAGTGGGAAGGCCGTGATCCGAATTGGATCCATGAAGATTATCAAAGTGCCATGACTATATTAAGACAAGACAAACTTTGGATTTATGAACACAGAGCGATCATGAAGACCTCTGGATAGTGGCAAATTGTAGCCAGAAAGAAACAACGAGGACCTCGGTTAAAGCGCGGTGTCCGAGGCCCATGGAGTCCATGCAGGAGGCAAAAGTGGCACTTGGGAAGCCCAAATCAGGAAATGGAGGCCATTTCTGATGCACAATTAGCACTTAATCACGCATCACTGCATAAAACCACTCGAGAAGGAAAGGCCCCGAGTGCTCGGTTGCATGGGAACCCGAGAAACTATGGGGAAAGTGCTAAGGCGAAAGGCGGGACTCGCGCTCCAAAACCAGCGGTATATCGGGGGCACCCTTGGGTGGTAAGCAGATTTGGCTGACACTGAGCGATTCCATTCATCGCACGATGCGTATCCGGTGGATGAGAGAGAAAACCGCTGCTCATCGCTCGCTAATGATAAAGCAAGTCAACTGCGTGAAATGAGCGAATAACGTCGCTCCAGATCTAACGGTGGAGATCCCGCCTAATGGAGGAACTGGATTTGACAGGGGAATTAAGCCACAACATAAAGACGTCTGAAGTACAATTTGACCACTGAGTTGGTGGATGAGTCATTCCACAGTGAACTGTCGAGGAAGAGCTGGTGCAGTTCGTGAGAGGACAAGTGGCCACTTCCTTGTAAGCCATTAACAATGACACAGAGGCAGAGAACTCCAAACGAACAACAGCAGGCGAACCGAAGGGGTGGAAGAGGAATCGAACAATCATGAGATAGATCGGATTTAGGCCATGAACAAACAGAGAACAGAACATGACGAAGAGGAGAGAAGAAGAGAACGAAGATAAAGAGAGCAAAGAAGAGATAGTGAAGCAAAAAGCAGAAAACAGAGAGCTGAGCTGACCTAAGGCAGCATCGAGCAGACAGAAAGCTTGAGAGGTTCAAGCAATCCCTGAGAGGATCTATCAGGAATTGAGCACCACATTGGGCTCCTCCCACTAAAGACCAGAGAGGTCAAGATCTGGTAAGGTTAAGATTTTGTGTACTCTAGTGGCTTGGGGGATCCAAGAACCACCCTAC
>APFE031144695.1:76575-92890 GCA_000404065.3 Pinus taeda
TGTGCAAAATGATATAACATAGATCAATACTTCAATAAACTATTTATGTTAAGGTTGGTATGCCTACAAAGAAAATATAAATAAAAAAAGTCTTCTGGGTTAAAAAATGATACATATTAAAGAAATATCCTAGAATTAGAAGACAAAAAAACACTATGATAGCATAAGACATAGTCATAGAAAAAATATATTTCACTCTTGTCTCCTTGTTAAAGGAAATAAAAAATAGGAATGCAATATAAATATAGAAAAATACCTTAACAAGAAGAATATAAAGGCACTTGAAACATGATGTTTTCCCTTAATGAGACAATTTCACTAAATGCATCACAACCGGGGAAATAGAACAATCTATTGATCCCCATGACAAATGGCTCTTTGGCACCCTCATGGAAAACATAAACTATTATAAAAATTAAAAAGCTAAAAACTTCTCTCCTAGGTTTACGACTATGGCTATTGGAAGTTAGCCAAAGGATATGTATATATAGTGCAACTAACCATTTAGGATGCAAAGAATGTCACAAATATTGAATATAATCTTAACTAAAGCATCTCAATTATGAAGATATGATGGCTATTGGAAGTTAGCCAAAGGATATGTATATATAGTGCAACTAACCATTTAGGATGCAAAGAATGTCACGAATATTGAATATAATCTTAACTAAAGCATCTCAATTATGAAGATATGATGGAAATGTAGCAACTTTAAAGAATATATTTTTCTACAATCGACAGATGAACCTAAAGTTCACATCCACCAAATATACAAAGAAAAATTTGAGTTCATGCCTAAATAATCCCTTTAAGAGTTTACAAATGTCTCTTAATACCGAGCAAATGAAATCAAGCTATATACTTAATGAAAGTGACTCACTTTTCTATAATGGAGCAGATCTTGGCGATAAGATCGCCCTTGACTTCATGATCACTTACTTCTAAGTTCTTCAGTAACTCCTTTATCAATGGATTCACATTAATATCATTCACAAGAAGAAATACGGGCTCGGGGGATCTTTTCCTAATTGAGGCATATGAGTCCCAAAAAAAAATGTAACCAACAATTCAACAAGAAATTTATACCACAATATGTGATATGGAACTTGTATAGGCATCAATAAAAACTAAACACTGCCAACATTCAATAATATTTATAAATTGACACAAAAATGTATGTGCATGGGATAAAGCAGGTGGAGTTGATCATTAAGAACATGAGTGGCTTGCATTTCCAATGAGAGGTCATAATATCCATGGAGTTATATTATTCACAACAAATATATCCTAGCTAATAAAAGAGTGCAATAATACGAAGAATGTTGGTTTATGATTTCCTTATTCATTTTACTTTTCCATGCATCAGTGAATCTATTCACAAATGTTCATCAAAATTGACATATGTTATAAATTCTATTCATAAGTCAATGAGAAGGTGTTGATGCCTCGAAATTCATTGCACCAACATGGCAGAAAACCACTCGGTCCAAACCTTAAAGCAGTTCCTTTTCCGTTTGGAATAGTGGCTCTGACTGGTTAAAATAGGTCCAGATACCTTTTCCCAATAACTATCGGTTTTACAATATGTCTTTAATTACCAATAGCTAGGGACACCAAATCAATTATTCTAGTTGATCAAGCAAGAAGAATGACCCTTATGTTGTTTTTGTTGAACAACCAAACCAATATAAAGTTTTTCCTCGAAGAGAGGACTTATAAGATAACACATGCATGATTTAATTAGTATGCAATTAATCTATCCTATCTTGATTGAAGGAAAGAAGAATCCTTCTCCCAATCAAGAGCTGATTTACTAAAACAAAAGATTAAGGAATTGAAGTAAAAATGAAGGAATTAGATCAAGGAGATACCTTTCGAGATTTGACTTCTTCTTAATCTAAATAATAACAATCAAGCACTTAGTAAATAGTTACATAAGTATTTGATAGAAGTATATTCAATCCCTACGGTACATGCATATAAAAACTATTTATTTCCCAGGTTTACTTGTTATTTGAATGCGATCTAAAATGGTTGTATTTAGTACATGGTAATAAAAATTAATCATATACTAAAAGAAATGAAAACTTTTAAGTTAATTATTTTAATTAAATAATTAATTAAAATAAATGTTAATGCATATATCTCTATCCAAATAAAATAACAATTTACTACTAGATGTATTGAAAAATTACAACACTAGCATATTGAGAAATGAGATGATGCTAAACTGTGCTAATAATATACATAAAACAAACAAATTGAAATATGGAATGATTGCAAATTATACAAAACAAAACATTAAAACATTGATAAAAATATCTGATATATCATGCTCCTTTTGTAAAATTCACAGTCTCGATCCTTTTTCTTCATCCCAAAGCTCTCCAGAAGTACAAAAATGCAACTAGCTAAAGCTTCTTTAAGTAAAAGAAAAAGAATTCAGATCCTATCATTCTATTAAAAATACTAAGATGTACAATAATGCAAGCCTCAAAGGCTTTCTTTTTCGAATTCTGGACCTGACCCAGTCTATTAAGATAGACTTGGAGATACAAAAATGCAATCCCCAAAGGCTTTCTTGCTTAGATTCTGGACCTTTTATTCGATCCATTAAAATGGGTTTAAATAGAAATACAAATAATAAAAAAACAGGTATGCGCACATCGCTGAAGAAATTAATGAAATCCCTCAAATATTGAAAACATAAAAAATAGTTTTCAAAGATAATCTTTTGAAATTCCATTCTGGCTTACTGGCCTTGTATTTCAATCAAAGGACCCTCGCATTTGCAGATTTTGTGGAACTGATATGCTTCTTTCTCTGTGCAACTTTCTTCTATTCATTTTCTTTGTTGTTGAATTCTTCGTTTATACCTGGAAAATGATAAACCATTGATAAGCAATTATAAATTGAAACTATGTTTTCAGAAAAAGATAAGGCCAACTGAAAATAGGTGGGTTGTTTAATTAAATCCCAATCACTTATTAATTAGAAACAAGACTGATTTTATCGCAATCACATACAATCGGGGAGTTATAATTAAAATCTAGTGGGGGCATTTGAAATGAAATCTCAATCATGTTAGAATGGGAAGCATCCCTATCAGAATCAAATCACAATCATAGCGAAAGGGATCGAATCATAATCACAATTAAGCCGAGAACCAATGAATTATCATCATATTTCAAGCAGGGAGAATCCCTATCGAGATAGACGAAAATCCAAATCATATCAATCAAGACCAAATTGCAATCAAAATGGAATGGGCAAAGGAGGAATAGGGCATGTGGCCCTTGAATCTTTTGATTGCTATATTGAAATCACACCAACAGAGCAGTTGGGTACTAATAGTCCCTAAATATTTTCGATTTGTGATATACGGGATGTCGTGATGGTCATGTGGCAAATCCATGTGAAAAGGTGATGTGGATTTGATGTCACTGTTGACGTCAAATCACAACTGAATTTGGTATAGGTTGGGAGGCATGACCCTTGGAAACTTACGATTACATGCACACAAGGGATTTATGAACTGGAGTGTATAATCCCATCAGGTTTGGCTAATCGCCATCATAATTGGCATGAGGCAGGAGCCATGACCCTTTGGTAACTACAGATGCAATATTTTATATAGCGTTTTATAATCATGACGAGTCCAGAATTATAGGAGCGAGGTGCTAGCCTTTTAAACTTGCAATTGCATGGATGTGGGGGATTTATGAACTAGCATGTATAATCCCATCGGGTCCAAGGCTTATATCACAGATCGTAATCGGTGGTGTGGAGGACTATGGACTTAAGCCATTGGAACTTTAACAATAGCAACATACACGGGGAATTTATGGACTAACATGTATAATCCCGTCGGTTCCGGTTTGAATATCACAATCGCAATGGGGTATGAACTTAAGCCTTTGTAACTCTTACGATGTGGAGGAAGCGGTAAGGACTAAACTCTGATTATTATAATTTTTATTAAATAACCCATGTTTAACACTTAGGGATTAAAAATCCTAAGTATGAGTCTTGGTCTCAGGGGCTATATGGAAATGATTTCGATAATCAAGGTTTAATACTTGGGTTTTAATCAAAAAGCCTAAGTATTAAACTTTGGTTATGGGATTTTATTAAGAGATTTTTGTGTGTTGATTTTCTTTTTTTTTAATTTTTGTTTTTTTTAAGAAATAAAATTAAAGGCTTTTTAAAACCAAAGGGTCCGTATTTAATATAATAAATTTCATAGGAAATTTATAATATATTAAAATGAGGGTCATTTAACAATACAACAGAAGGGAAGAACAAAAGGTTATAGTCATTCAATATGAGAAGTCAACATTTTCCAAGTATTTTCTTGCAACATCTTCCATACAAAGTTGTATAAGTTGAATCTCCATTAACTTTGGGATGCCAAATTTTGGCGTTGTCCCTTAAAATCCAAGTGTTATAAAATGGCGTTCTAGCATATAATATAGAAAAAAGGCCACTTAAAGCTAGAAAAAATTAATTTCCTTACTATCTACTTTACCATTTCATGATCTTTGAAGCTCATAAGATATGTCTACAATGTATTTAAAATCTGTAATAATTTAGGACTTGAAAGATTGACACATGGCGAGGATTTTGTAGAAAAGATAGGAGAAAGAGTTGCAAAGCAACACATGTGACCAAGAGGCCTTGCACAATAGAGAACATCCCTTAACTCAATAGGCCATGAGCTCACATAACCAATGGGAAGACATCACCTGACAAAAATGGTGCAGGAATTTCATTTAAAGATAGGTTCACAACACTTCCTAGAGTGTACTAAGATGGGAACATAATAGATGAGTTAAATAAACTTAGTTGTTTTAAACCCTAGCCTTTGTTTCCTTTTGATTTGGAAAGAATATCCCATTGAGCTAAATGAAATCCACTATTTCCCTAGTTACATCTTCACAAGATGTTAAAGTATAATATGTGAATCTAGTCAAGAACGATTTTATGACAATAAGCCAAGAGTAGTAAACAAATATAAATTCCTCTAAAACTACTTTGACAAGTGTTAAATGGCCACCATCGGATATCCACTAAAACCACCAAAATTACATTTGATTTTCAATCTTTCTAGTTAGCCAGCTATAGTTTTGAATGACATATCCCAAGGGCTTTATGATAAAACCAAATTATTTCAATACCAAGCTTATATTTATTCTATGTTTAATAACCTATGAAATCTAAAAATCACCTTTGCTTGTAAATCACTGAAATTGGTGGATGATTTTTTTCGTTTTATTTCAATCCCTAAAGTGCTACAATAGAGGTAAGGAACTTCATTATAGTTATTTTCTTCTTGCTCCAAACCATGTTTAAATAGTAAACATCACCCACAAAATGGAGGTGGGAGACAAAATTAAATTCCTCTAATATTCCCTTCCCTTATAACAACAATAATTCACTAACTTAGACCTTCTACTACTAAAATAAAAGGTATGGTGAAAAAGGGTGGCCTTAAGGAAGGTTCACAGAGGGTTTGAAGAAAGGAGAAGCAACCCTATTGCTCAAAATAGAAAAAATGAATGAACTAGAATTAGATTTGTAGCTTGATTAGAGTAGAAACTTTAGATGATATGTTAACTAAAAATGATCCTAACTTTAAAGTATACAAGCTTGCAACTTTAGTTGGAAGTGAAAATGAGCATCGACACATGACGATGATTCTATAGAAAAGATAGGAGAAGGAGTTGGAAAGCAATGCATATGACCGAGAGACCTTGCACAATAGAGAATATCCCCTAGCTCAACAGGCCATGAGGTCACCCAACCAACGGGAAGACATCACCTAGCAAAAATGGTGTGGAACTTTCATGTAAATATAGGTTCATAACATTTCCTAAAGTGTACTAATATGAAAACATAATAAATCAGTGGAAACATAAGAGATTAATAGGTGTGAGGACCTACCATTAGAAAAATGAGATTCTTTTGTTAATGGCTAGAGTATCCCAATTGCACAGACAAATATCAAATTATATTTTTAATCACATTCTAACATTTAATTTTAAGTCCACCCATTTAACCACATATCTTGTTATTTAAAGATGATAAAAAATACCTAGCAATTCGTCCACTTGCTTTCTAGCCATGTTACTTTTGTGGATGACAACTTTTTGGAATAAGAATACCTGCAATGCACATAATTGTGTTAAAGGTAGATGAAGAATAAATAGTAAAAAAAAATTAAGAAACTTATTTATGACTGAATAAAAATTAGAAAGACTCAAGCACATGAATACTTGAATGAGCTCCTCTTGGTTTCAAGAATAATTTATTGGAGTAGTCTAATATTGGACCAAACATTCCTTGATTTGACGAAGCAACGATGAAGTCAACATTGACTTTGTTGTTCGTTTGTTGGAACAAAGGAGGTTCACTCCAAGACTATCCAAATACTAAATTATTCCCTACTAAACAGGGCCAACCACGTAAAGGTGGAAGCACTTATGCCACCCCCTCGCCCCACTCCCAACATCACTCTCAATTCCCTAGTACCTAATTTTTCTACTAGAAAATAGTTGAAATCAACACATTAAATTAAACAAACCTAAATCTTTTATACAAACCCCTCTTATCTATTCCCCTAAACCCTATACCTTAAAAATGGTAGAAAATGCGTAGGGAATCTCCATATTTCCTTTGTTCTCCTCTTTGTGACAAATAAAACATTTAGCCATTGTAGCATCTACACAATCCATTAATGATTCTTGTTTTAAAAAAAATGATTGATGTTAATAAAACATGTAACTGATCTTCAAAACTTAAAAAAACGAAACAATTACCACAATATCAAAACATAAAAGCACAATTCTACAAATACTTCTCAAACAGAGAATTGGTATTGGTTAATATAACCAATATTTCCTCCTATCTTCACTAGTAGCACCTAGGGCATCTACGATGGATGAATGTCGCCTTTGTCAGGAAGAGGGAAATAGATGAATTGAGAATAAAAAGACCCGAAATTCACATCAATTGAATTAGAGGTAGACACTATTTTTAGATCAAAACAAATTCTCAAAGGCTCTAGAAAGTCACGAATTTTATAATGATAACCCTAGCTTTTCCAAAATTGAGGGTTCAAAACATAAGGCAATAAATTCAATGTCACAAATTTGAGTAAAGTAAGATACACATATTTATGATCAGATTTTCATTTTTAAATACATTCATATATAGAATTACACGTTCTTGATTTATGAATGATAAACATAGCATATAAGAATCATTAATGAGAGGTTATGTACCGCCCCCATAACGACAATGTTTGTATCAATTCGATTCAAGTTGTAATTGATCAACAATCCTCCATCTTAAGTTTCTTCCCTTTGACCTCAAATGGTGAGACAAACACATATTAATAGGTGGATTTCCTATAAAGCTATAGCATTTCCTCCTCACATTTAGTAAATAGATCCAATGAACATTAAGGAGCATCCACTTCCACTTTTATCCTCTTCCGAGGCATCCCTTCAAGGTTTTTTGATTCTTGCCCTTAATAGTTCATGCATCACGTTAGTTTACACATCAACATTTTATTTATAGATGTTAGACTTTATATCTTAGGTTATATCATCTTTCCATCTTTTCATATAGGAAAAACCTTTGCACTCCCACAATGTATTTATACTATCGTACTTAGGAATCCGATTAATCTATTTGTGGTCATTAGTTATACATTACTAAAATTAATTATGTGTGTGTGTAATATTGTCCTTTGGTTCAATGATAACCCTAGAAAGAATTTGGATTCTCTTTCTCAACTAGGAGCACTTAAATTTCACTATTTGTTAAGTTATTTCTTGATAATCACATTGTTATTTTCATGTGTATATAACATTGTTTTCCTTATTATTGTTCCATAACATAGAGTTTGAAACTACTCCAACTATGTTGTCCATCTTCTCTCCTCAACGGCGTGGATCACAACCTTCAACGAAAAACAAACTTTTGACATCCCAAAGTTGGTTTCCCACCCTCATTGAAGGGATTTAACATGTTCCACAAGCCATATTGGTTTAAGTGGATGAAAATAAAATACTTAAAAAATAATCACCAATATACATAGTACCTTTGTTTAGAAACTACTAGTATTGTATGGGTTTCCACCACCATTCTAAATATTATTAGATAATACAAAGGTTTTTTTGTCTTATCTAGGTGCATAAGTCTACAAAGATATATTTCTTTGTCTATAGGTTTATTTTTTTTGTAACCTTTTTATATGGTAGCTTCTCTTTAAATATATACCACCCTCTCATCTAATCATCTCCTAATGCATCAAAATATGGAATAAGACAATTAAATGTTCTTTATCTTTGCAAATGTGTCACTTTGTGTGTATACACGTGCATAATCTTTTAAAAATTACATCATTACGTCTTGTAAAATATCTTTTCATTCTTTAACCAAGAAAGTATGATATGACAAACACAAAAATACAAATCATTAATACTTATTCAAAATGTATGTAAACATAAAACAAACACATTCGTTGTAACAATATTTCAATTTAGAAAATGAAGTGTAAACTCATGAAATTCAAACTCATTATATATTTTGATTCCATACTTCAAAAAAGAAAATATACTTTAATTATGTTGTTAACAAAGTATATAAATTGACCATGAGGCTTTGGGTTGATGGTGAATAGGTGCACTATTAAGGCATTCCTTGCGATAAGCCATTGGTTCAAATCCATCCAAATCCCATGTATATACTTACCAAATATATATAAACTATTTTATTAACCTATATAAAAATGCATATGTATATCATAATAAGAGAAAAGACAATAGCTACTCACAACAATAAACACTTACAATAAGAAAATATATATATATATATATATATATATATATATATTATATTATATATTATATTATATTATATATTATAGAGTGGTAATTCTAAACTATAGAGGATAAGGATTTGTGAAATATTCAAATTTTAAACAATAGAAATATTCCTTTTTAATTGGCCCGAAGCATAAAGTTTGTATTTACGGATGAGGAAGTAAAAGAATTAAAACCTTCATTCGTTCTAGTTAGGTTACGACCATGGGTATGGCATGCAATCCTAGATATTATTAAAATAAACAAAAATACTAATTTGCGGTTACCAAATGTTATACACAGATGGTTAATAAAAATCTAGATTTATGAATTTAGGCTTCCGCGAGTTGACATTGGTTGTATATTGGTTTAAGTGGATGAAAAAATTCAAATCTAGATTTATGAATTAATTTAGGCTTCTGCTAGTTCACATTGGTTGTATATTGGTTTAAGTGGATGAAAAAAATTCATCGTTGTAGAAATTAACCACTTAGCAAGAAGGTTACTGGTATTACCCTCATAGGGCAAGTGCAAATGAGCCAGAATACCATCAAACGTTTATAAGCATTACCATGGGGTCGCTCATGCAGATTTTTTAAGACCCATAATATTACTATGCCTAAAACTATTGCGTGCTTTATTAGAGTTATATATATATATATTATATAATTTTTTGCTTTATATAAAGTTATATATATATATATATATATATTTTATTTTTTGCTTTATATAAAGTTCCATGGTGAAAGGTTAAATTAGTTATCACTTAAAAATTATTATCATTAAGAAATGACTAAAGACGTTAATCTAGACTAAGTATTCTTAGAATGAGAGTATAATGTATGTGGATATTTTAATAAAAGTATGAGGAAGAAAATTTATTATTGTAGATTTATATGATTTTACTTAATATATGTGGTTTATAGTACATTACTTGTGTCGGAAGACAAACATCATATAGATAATTAGTTTTCGGAATAACAACGGTCTATAGATTGGTTGTTGGAATAACGATAAACACAATTACTTTACATATTTTTTGTTGTTGAAAAAATGATATTTTTCTTGTAATTTGTGATAGTACAAGCCCTACCTTAAATTTATGTCCTATATGTAGTTGTGTTCATTTGTTTAGTTTTTTTTTTCCTATCGATGCCATCCTTCTTCACATGGGCACTCACTCATTCCAGGGTCTGGTGGAAAAGTTCCATTGGGATAGGTTCTACCATCAGCTTGATCCTACTCCCTCTCGCACGCATATGTTAGATACCATCCAATATTCTTTGGTCGATGATTGAAGGTCAGTGTGGGGACCACAAGACATAGTTCCACTAGGGCAGAGTTCCACTAGTGATCCCTTGGTGTCAACTTTTCTTGTGAGGGTGGTATTATGATAATTCATCTTGTCAGTATCAATGAACAATCAAATGCCACATTAGTATCTCCAATTCTACTAATTCCCTGCATACCATTTATAGCTTCTGAGAGGACGATGTTTAAGAAATCTACTAGGTGCAAGCATACAAGTATTGATTATATTACAAGGGGTATTGTATACCATCTAGTAAACTGCATAAGTCCTTTGATCGAATCAACTCTTTCATTCTCAACCATGACAATATAATGAATGAACATAGTCACACATGAGTTTATCACATCAACCATGGATGAGGTATTGGAAAACATAATCCATACTTTCATTAAATTCATACCATACAAGAGGTCATACAAATCATGAGCATAACAATTATTTTCACCATTCAAGAATTCCATAATAATAAAAAAAATATACAAAATTATATTCCATACATATGTGATTCATGAAACATCACAATCCATAATTTAAATATGTAATTGCAA
This sequence comes from Pinus taeda, assembly GCA_000404065.3. Classification (NCBI taxonomy): domain Eukaryota; kingdom Viridiplantae; phylum Streptophyta; class Pinopsida; order Pinales; family Pinaceae; genus Pinus; species Pinus taeda. The sequence goes on from APFE031144695.1 coordinate 87,306, forward strand.
TGGAATTATAACTCAACTGAAAGAGTGAATTCCACTCTCCACCCAACCATAGACTAGTTACATTACAACTTGCTTGCAAATGATCACCACCAAGCCAAATCCAAAGTCTGAGGGGATGCTTGTTCAAGGATAATTCACACTAATTCTTGGTAAATACTCAAGAGATCGAGTCCACTGTCCAAGTTGTTTATCAACTACCTTTTCATAGCATTTGCCATAAGGGTTTGCAATCCATTGTCTAGGTGGTTACTTAGTTATACAACAAGAAACACAGTGAATTAGTTTGCTATGTCCAACTGGTTTATTAACTATAAAACAAGCACCATAGTGATTAGACCATCCACTAAACCTATCACTAACCACTCAGGCATAGACATGTAGTTCAGTGGCCTCAAACAAAAAATTAACCAGGCTCTGACCCAAATCCACAGGGTTTTAGATCATGCCCAAGGGTCTTCAACTTGGCTCCATCATCATTTCATTTTTTGCAACCGTGGTTCCAACAGTTTCACTTACTCCATTGCCAATAACAAGTAACCTCTCCCTTTTCTAAAAGAAGGTAAACAAAGAAAAAAAATGAGATAAAAGTAAAGAGCCCTCCCCCACCCATGCCCTCTCACTATGTGATCTTCTTCTTTTCTACTATGCTTGATTTTTTTTCCACACACTCTCTCTCTTTGACACTTTTTGTTGTGTATTATTCTAAGGCTACCACTCAACCTCGATCCCTGAGAGGAAATAGGCATGGAAAATATCCTATGCCCACGCTACTCATTCCCATCTCATCAATTCTTATTAGGGAGAGTTGGTTGAATGGCCAACAATTGACCTCAGACCATTTAAATCAACTAACTATTGGCTACAAAAATTTGATGTAGGATGGTTCTTCATGTTCAAGGCATGCAACTTCCCTCCCCTCAGTTAGTGGATCTACGTTGTCCCTCCCTTCAAGCCAATAATTAAATTAACATTCACTTTTCAAGTGTTTACAAGGTTTTACTCCTTCCCATCGTGGCTCTCACATCGATAGTACACTATTATATTTACAAGCATGTGTGTGAGAGAAAATGGTCATTACATATATGATATCAACATAAGTTTGTCAAGAATTATAGTCGAATAATAATGCCTCTAACAAAATTATTAAAGAAGGAAACATTTTCTTAGACTCAAGAAGCAACTAGAGCTTTTGAAAAACCTAAAGAGGCCATGTGTAAAATTCTCATCCTGATCAAACATGACTTAACGAAAATATTCAGTGTGGAGTGTGATGTCTTAGGCCGTTATATTGGTGTAGTTTTGATGAAAGAAGGAAGGCCCCTTCCATTAAAAACAACCAAGTTAAAATAAATAACTTACTTATACAAATATATGAAAAGACAACGTTTTCCATACTATATGCAATGAAGAAATGACATCCATACCTAATATGAAGACACTTCAAAGTAAAAATAAATCATGATAGTTTGAAGTACTTCTTGGAACAAAGAGTATATTTAGAAGAGCAACAAAAATTGGCTACATGTTTGGTTATGAGTTTTAAATTATGAGGTGAGTTTTTTTGTTTATTGAGGCTTTTTGGTGAGCGGAGTAGATAGAGGCATGAACTGTGCTCTACAACCAACAATGGCGCTCGCTCCTTTTCTGTTCGCAGGGACCTTCCCCCAGGCACAAAATTGATTGCTCGATGGTGGTTGCAAGGCGGTAGGTGTTCCCTCTCTCCTGGGAATAGAACCACGTCAGGAAGAGGTAGCATTTCGATTTATTCATATACAAAATGGGTTTTTTTGGCTAAGACCACACCTGCATGCTCTCAGTCTTCTCGACAGGGAATATGTCCTCCTGTATACTTTGCCTGAGTGTCTTTCACGATGTTTCCTGCCACTACTCGGAGGGTTGGTGGCTTGGGCACAAGGATTTCCCCGAGATTTGTTGCCATCTTACCACTTCCTGTCCTGCAATCGCCTCCCTCTGTCATTGGTTTTATCACCAACAGGCTGCTATGTGCGTGGTTACACGAGTTTGGTTATACAGCGTCCAAGCTCCATTCAGTTCTGGAAATTTCTCGTGCATGGGAAAGGGAGTCGTATACAGTGGATCACATAAATCTTGGCGCTTTGATAGAGTACACAAAAAATGACCCTAAAAAACCAAATCTGGAAGTAGCAAGAGGCAACAAATATATAAAAAGTTGGGGTGCAGTGAGGTTTGAAGGAACTTTGCCCATATCAACGGATTGTAGCCCCAAAATGATTGATTCATTCTGCGTGGGTGAAGAATGGATTAAAATCTTCGTCAAAAAGACAGGGGGAAACCATCATTATATGAGGCTCAGAAAGGGGTTGAATATACAGGAGCTAAAGAAGGAAATACATAACCAAATTGGGACCCCCGCCATTTACCAAAACCTGATTTTCTCTGGTCGCAGTCTACAGGACCTCCTCTCTCTTTAGGAATATGGTATCAACAATGATTCAACCATTTACCTGAATTTGCATCTGCGTGGAGGATGCAATGGAGACAGCTCAAAAAACACTGGCTCTTTTCGTGACGTAGTCAAGGGAAAAGGAAAAATGCAGCAGAAATCAACACCAGTACCAGAGTTACCAGGTCCCTATATAGTGGAACAAAAAATGGAATCCCCAACACTCCAAGTACATCTACCAGAGGTAACTGAATTACACACTGAACTATCCAATAATGCTGTCATTTGTAGATTCAATGGTTTCTGGCCAAAATCCGATGCTTTGTATCATTGGATTTACTCCACATGGTCAACAAACTGTGATATACATTTATGCTCAAAGGGATTTTTCATTGTTAGCTTCAACACAGAGCAAGAACGAGACAATATTATCAATCAGGGGCCCTGGTTTTGGGGCAACACTGGCCTCTTCATCACTCCTTGGTTTGATGAATTTGATGCAAACACTATGAAAATTTCTACAATGCCTGTTTGGGTGAGACTCCATAACCTCCCTCTACACTTTTGGCATTACAAAGTTTTATCAGCCATAGGGAACTCCCTGGGGAAATTCCTTAAAATAGATGAAGATAGAGTTAGCAAGGGAATCGTCACATTTTCCATAATTTGCGTAGAGGTGGACCTGAGTCAGGGATTTCCTGATCACATCACATTGAACTATAACAATACATTGAGGACTCAACCGCTCGACTATGAGAATACTGCTTTCAAATGCCACAACTGCCTATAAACTGGACACCTCCAATACAATTGCCCACTGACCAGAAAGGACTCCAAGGGAAAAAGGAAACAACAAAAAAAGCCTAAAGGATGGCAGCAGACTGACCTGATGGAAGAAGAGGAGGACTTGTAGTCAGAACCTCCAGAGAACCAAACAGAAACTGGTACTTTCTCGGGTCAGAAACATAATCAGGATGAAATTGCCCCAGATACTCATATGGAGCCAAATAATATACAACATCATCAAGAACCTCAGCTGGAAGTAAGTGGAATAAAAAAAACTCATGGATCGAAAGGATCTGAATTCGACAAGGAACTACCATTGAACACATTGGAAAACCAGCTGGACATAATTTCACCCACTTCTGAATCGGAGGGTTGGAGGAGGGTGGAGAAGAAAAAGGGCAGAAAAGCATAGGCCTACTGATATTTATTTTGAATTTTATTGTTTCTTTTGTCCTTTTCATGGACAACCTTTTCCATATGCTTATAGCATCTACAACATGTAATTTTTTCATATGAATAAATTACAGACTTTTTCCACGGAAAGAAAAAAAAGGCTTTTAAATTATCCATAAAAAGGGAAAAAAAAAATATCATGGTGGATGCACTCTCAAAGAAAGAGGGAAACACAAATAGTTTACTATTTTTTGTTTCCATTCTACAAATCAACTAGGTGGAAGAAGTGAGGATAGAATGGAAGAAATAATATAAGGTATGCAAGATCATTCAATAACTAAAGGGGGGAAACCAATGCAAAAGAAAAAATTATGTGGAAAAATGATTTGTTATGGTATCAAGCTGGCTTGTACTTATGTAAGAATTCTAAAATCAAATAGAAGATCCTTCTAGAATTACACACTTATTTTGTACAAGAACATTCAAGGATCTTTAAAACGTAAAGATCAAGAACATTTTTTTCGAGGAATTTCTTAAAACAAATGTTATAAATTTTGTGGGTAAATGTGTGGTTTATAAATAGAATAATTTATAGACGATCAATACCCCAAGGCTCCTACAACCATTAGCCATACCAAGCCAACATTGGGAAGAAGTTTCAATGGGTTATATTACATGGTAGCGATAGATTGAAGGACAAAGTATCCCCATTTTTTCTCTCTTTCTCATCCTTTTAAAGAAATTACAATGGAAAAAGCATTCATGGAAACAACCAAAATCTACATGGAATCCATAAGATTATTGTAAGTGATAAATATCCAATGGGAAATTGAAATTTTGAATAAATGTTTAGATGGATATGTTCATTTCTTTGCATTTGATAAATAGACACAATGGGTCAAGTAGTTTCCCTTGGCAGAATGGTGGTACAACACATCCTTCCATTCTTCACAAAAATTATCCCCATTTATAAAAGTTTAACGATATCATCCTCCATCCATCACATCACCCTTGAAAGGGACTACAAAGGTTCAAACATTGTAGGACCACATAGGGCACCAACAAGAGGTTCTCAAACTATTGAAGAACAAATTGGTTACAACACAAAATAGGATGAAACAACATGCATATTAACATCATAATGTAAGAGAATTTGAAGTGGTAGATTGGGGGTTTTTGAGACTACAACCATATAAATAGACATCTCTCGAGTAAAAAAGGAGGGACAATAAATTCATTGAGGTTTTATGGCCCCTATAAGGTGTTACAAAGGATTGGAATTATGTATTATAAATTAGAGTTTCCTCAATCTTCTTGTGTATGTCCAATATTCCATGTTTCTTCCTTAAAGAAGATAATCAGTGACACAATCACACTCCAAACCATTTTACCAGAGAAGAAGGAAAAATCAAACTAGAACTGGAAACAATCCCTAAAACAAAGATCAAGCAACTAAAAAATCAAGTAATTATTGAGTACCTCATCAAATGGAAGAACCTACTAGTGGAAGAGGCGACATGGGAAGATGAAGTATTCACGTAGAAACACTTGTAGCTACTCAATTGTTGAGGAAAATAGGGGAGGGGCATGTTAAGCTCTAGAATAACCTCAGGTTAACCCAAAAACCCCTTATTAAGCCTTGGATATTGAGTCATGACATTTCTATTGTTGTATTTTTATGTAGGCCTAAACATTTTATTGTACCCTTTCATTATAATGGTACCCTTTGTCTCATATATATATATATGCCATGGAGACCTAGTCTTAGGATAGTCATATCTTGTCTTGTATTATATGAATTCTAATATGAGGTTCCACCCTTCAAGTGAATTGTATTCATTGACTTATTATAATTTTTAAGGTGCATCTTTCATTATAGAAATTTCACCTGTAGAACAAACCGATATGTGCAATGTCCTAAAGCATAATACTTGTTCTACTTCTACAAAACATTAAGCAGAAGCATAATCGAATTCATGAG
>APFE031144695.1:93940-106831 GCA_000404065.3 Pinus taeda
TGGCTCCTCCACAATCATCTGAGACTTCTTCTAGCTCTGCATGTTGAGAGGTAATATACCCTCCTTCTCAACCACCAATTCTCTAACCTTTGCCTTGCTCCTCAAGGCTTTACATGCATCTTGTACCTCAAATGCATACAGGTTCTTGGCTAGCACACCAATCTATTTCCACTTTCCCGTCGTCACGAAATTTTCTAGAAAATAGCTAATTTTAAATCAGTGATATCTCCCTCATTTGAACTCCAATTCAGTCGATTTGTTTTTTTGGGTATTTTTCTGCAAGGAATCCAAATCTGCTATTTATTTTTGAAAATTTTGTACAGAAATTTTCATGTCTGCTCTGCAAACTCTCGACCCAAAACTCAAAAATTTGAAATCTCCTCTCAGTATACAGTTCTTGCTTGATCACCTGTGCTCCGATACCATGTAGAAATTTCACCTGTAGAACAAACTGATATATGCAATGTCCTAGCATAATACTTGTTCTACTTCTACAAAACATTAAGTGGAGGCATAATCAAATTCATGAGCAACATCAAGTAGAAACATGCATAACTGATCAAGAGAAATAATCACACATAACACAAGATATATCCAGGGGAAAGCACCAACATAAAACCCCAACCATGTATTATCAATCAAGTGGAGGTCCTCAACAACATACAAAAAGAATCAGCTCAATAGCTATCCTGCTTTCTCTGTAATCAGAAGATCCTAATGATCTTCAATCAAAAGATGAAAATCATGGACTACCTAGGCCTCAATATATAGGCCACAAGTCCTCCAATCTCCTATATTAGATCCTTCTCCATGCAAGGAATACTTACTAGAAATATCCAAGCATCTGATAGTACACTGTCCCACATCTGATCTCAACTGGGTCTCTGACAAAACTGACATGCAACAGTTATCCATGAGTGAATTCTCAGTCATCTAAAATAATAGTTGTCACATGCATGCAAGGATTAACAAACTATATTTTATTATTTTAACAACTTGTTAAAATAATCTAACTGGACTTGACTAGTAAGAACTAAGTCAACTGATTCTCTCATTATAGAACTCATACTTAATTCCTCAATTAGTGGAGAGAAGTAATTGCATGTTCTCACAAAGACTTCAATTTGCTTTTCCATAACTAATTAACTCATGGAGATTAATCAATTAATATTTTAAACTATTGTTAAGACAAAATTCGTTTTTACTTCCTATAGATAGATCAGGGACTACTATAAATAGGAAGGGACCCAGAAATGCTATTTTTAAAACTTTCTATTTTTAGCAGTTTCACCTCTCACCCAATGTGGCCAATGACGTCACTAGCCAAACTGCTATTTTTAGACATGCTATTTTTAGCAGGTCTATTTTTAGCACATTCTAAATTTAACAATTTTTGTTGCACATTTTTCAACATTCATAACATATAACTATTCCATGGTTGGTTCCTTTCCTTTGTATTTGGTTTTAGGTGCAATGCCTTTATCTCCCGTCAAATTTATCAACTTATTGGTGGTATTGTAGCCTTTTGAATTTGTTATTGGATTGGGGCTTACTTTGATTATTATTGCTCACTTGTTGTAATATCTCAAAGTACCTAATCCTTCCGTAGCTATCTCCTACTACATTCCTCCCTCCTCTTTATTTTTTCCTTTCCTCTTCATCTCTTGATCTTCTTCCTTTTACTTCTTTTCTAATTGTATCTCTTCTTCTTCCTTTATCTTTCATTCCTATACAATCTATCTCTATTTCACTTCTTTTTTCCTTTCTAAGTTATTCATCAAGTAATCTATGTTCTTCCTGATTTTTCTTTTCTTATTCTTTTGATATCCTTTATTTGTCCAACTTCTTAATCTTTTTTTCTTGTCATTGCTTCCCTTGAGGATTTGTAATCCATTTTTCCTTTTTTCAACTCTAATCACCTTCCTTTTATTTTCCAATTCTAACTATGCTCTTTCTTCTTCTTGCCTCTTCCTCACTTCTTCTTTAGTCTTCCTCTTCAATTCTTCCTCTCATTGTTTTCTTGTTTGTTAATCCTACATTAGTTTCCTTTTAACCTATTCTTTAAGGCTAAATTCTTCTAGTTCCCTAAACTCTTCTACTCCCATATTGATTATTTCAACTAATCTCCTCTCTCTCTCTCCCTCACATTTTTGTTCATTATTAGACAAAGCACTAAAGCTTGCTAAAGCACGTTGTAGCTTCAATTGAAGCCGATCCCAATCCTTGGAACTTTTGGAGGAAATTTTATTTTCCTATCATTCATGAATATATGGCCAAGCTAAGGGGACTAGATCATAATGCTTTGTTACATTATATTTGGAACCATGTCTCATGTGATAGGAGGGAGTCTATATTCAGGAAGAGCAGTAGCTTCTTATTAGGCATGCGTTGGATCTTTTAAGAAATGATGATCCAAATCGAAATTACATGGAAGGAAAATATTTTTCTTATATTCCTTTAATAATGAAGCATTAAAACCTTGTAGCATTATCTAATACTCCACTTCTCCTAAGATCACTATATTAGGTGCATATTTTGGTATAAAATGTGGTGTTGTAGTTGCACCACCAACTCTTAAATAACTGAAATTTTCTTGAAGACATTAGCTACCAATGTAATCAACCAATTTTCTAACATCTTTAGTTATGCTTGGAAATTCTCCCCAAAAGACAACCTTGCATAGAAAAACTAGGAAATAGTCACGAATGACTAAATATCATTTCTTATAATTGTTTTGCCACAAAATTTGGTGCTACACATGAATAAAATATTTGTATACATGCAAATTGAGGTTGATATCTCCAAATATATTAAAGGAACAAAACTACATCTAATATATTGGATGCCACATAGAATGTAGGAACCATCCTAGGTTTAGGAATCACGTTTTTGGCTCTATTAATTATGTTTTTTGGACAAATCGCTCTTGCGACAAGAGTGATCTCCCTAGATTTGGAAACCAAACACTAGAACAAGACAATAAAATACATAGAAACATTCCCTAGATTACCATCAAATCATAGATGTAAGATTAGATGAATGGTTCATACATTTTTCGAAATGCTTGTCCTTGTTGTTGTTTGTAATAACGTTTGATATTTTTCTCAACGCTCCAAGAAAATATTTGCAAATATACAAACATACAAATTATCGAAGCATGTGATACATAAATGATTTAACATAATCTATACAAGTGATCAAGGAATCTCATAACAATCACTATAACAATAAATGTGGGAGAGAAATATTCATTTGTATTATAAGGAAAAGGAGAGAGTTACAACCAAAGCCTTGATATTGATATCTTCCTCCCAATAGTGCTCAATTCCAACCTTGCATTTGCAAACCTTCAATGGATACTTCAATAGAGTAGAAGCATAGTTTCAAGAGTAAAAAATCCAACCCCTTTTCCTTTGAGTGCATTGTATTTGTTGGCCAAGGATGGAAGTTTGAGATCCACTTAGGTGGGAGTTAGATCCAAAATGGAGGGGATGGGATCAAATAGGTAGGGATGAGATCCATTATGGTAAGAGTCCAAGCCCATATCCTCACCGCTTGGAAAGATACCTTCACAAGGCTTCTATAATGGAAGATTTGTAACCTTTTTTTATTCTTTTCCCATGTAAGAAGATTGTCACACTTATAATGAAGGCAAGTAATGACAACATCGCAACTCATTTATATGAAAGGTGAAATGTCACATGTCGTAATACTGGCAGCTGTGATGGTCTCGAAAATATGGTTTTTAAGGTATGTAATCTAGGATTCTTATACTTCAAGGAGAGGTATTTCTTCCACCTTTCTCAAGGATTGATGACAACAATTCTTCGAATGGAAAAAGATATGGATTTGACATCATTTGTAACATATTTCCACCTAAAGTACAAAATCAGAAAAGGAAAATAACTGAAGTGCTTTCTCATCCGAAAGGTTTGAATCAAGGAACATATGGTTGGAAACCTACAAGTCAACTATCAAGATATTACAATACAATATCATCATATCATCATTTCTACGGTAGGCATTCCCATACTCAGAATACAAGTAACTCTAAGCATAAGTATGGAAATGTACAAAGTCCCATGTTAATAAAATGAATTCATGGAAAACAGACATACATTGTGGATCCATGCTCAGAAAACTCAGTATGAAACCAGACATACACAATGGATATTATGCAACCTGAATGTATCAGAAAAAATATAGGTCTTCATCTCTATCTATTTGTAATATGAATCTAACCATGTGATTAAATGTCTTGAAGTTGAACATTGTAGAAACCATATGATTACCGATCAATGATGAGAACCCTTAACATATGTGAGGGAGACCACCAATAATGGAAATGGCCCTTAAGGTACTCTAGTACAATCTATGGGTGTGAATAGATGACCTAAATTCAAGAACCCATAGAATCATTTGATTGAAGCTCAATGATAAACCTGTCATTGAAAGTGAGGAAATCTGTCATTAAGGCATGAATGTTCCAAGGTAATGAGAGGGGTTTTAGATCAACTTCCTAGATAATGTGTCGAATTCAATAGGAGTGATATGTTGTAGGAGGGCCTACAACACAAAAAAATTGTCAAGATTTGAAGTAGAAAAAAAGAGTGATTCAAGACTAACTCAAGGATGGATGACATGATAGAAGGCTTTAAGAACTGCAAAATAGTTTGACTTAGGTTGAACTTCTTTTGAACATATTGACGACACTACAATGCCTTGGTAGCGCTTGACTCAAAACAAAACTCGAGACCAATATGAAAAATTTCAATGAGGCATGATTTATTAGAGAGCCAAGTGGATTTCCCAACCCAGACACAAAGAGTGACAAAGTGTCATGTTCAAGAATGATTTTTTTCCTTTTCAAATACAATTTTTTTCCCAATTTCCCCCACCATTTCTAGAAAGTACCTGTTTATATTTTCACAAGATTGAGGACAATAAAATGTGCTTGAAGTATAAGCTCATCCTTCAGATGAGCCCTTCAAAGTATTTTTAATGAACCTTAAGAAGGAGTGGTTCGGTCTCATCATGATGGATGAGTCCTACATTGTTTATATTTTACGAGCCCAATGAAGGGATAACTAAACTTATTTTTCATGTTTAGAGAGTTTGAAAAAGGAATAGAAAGGAAACTCTAAAATGTTCTTTTTCGTAAATTTAGTCTCCTAAGGCTAAAAAAAGGGTAAAAGAATACAAGGGAAAACTCTTTTAATCATTATTGACTAAAGTTTTCCTTTTTCGTAATTAGTTAACTCAGTCCGAAAAAGGATTAAAATTATACTAGGTATACTTTCAAATAATTTTTTGAGTGTGAAAGAAACAAGTTTTCTTGGATATATTTTCATGTTTAGAGAGTCTAAAAAGAGCTTAAAGTGAACTCTTGGGGGTTCCATTTTCGTAAATTTAGTCTCCTAGGGTTGAAAAAGGATAAAACAATACAAAGGAGAACTCTTCTAGCCATTATTGACTAGAGTATACGTTTTTCATAATTAGTCTATCTAGTCCCCAAAAGGGGTAAACGTACAACAAAGATATGCCCTTTCTAATCCTTTTAATGAATGTGAAAGGAAACAAGTTCACTTGACAAACTTTTCTTGTTTAGGGAGCCTAAAAATAGCTTAAAGGAAACTTCACAAAGTTCCTTTTTTGTATAGTTTTTACAAGCCCAAAAAAGTGATAAAAATAGACTCAATAACTTATTCTCATGTATTTACAAGCATGAGAAGGAACAAAGACTAAGCTCAAGATAGGTTTCATTTTTACAAAAGCTTGAAACAAAGAGAAAATTGTGCTTAAGATAGGTTACATTGTGCTTCGATCATTATGACAGAGGTTAGTAGCTTAATTCCAACATGGTGACTAGAGCACATGCCCCCATACTCTATTGAGGGAAATATGTCTCATTACATAATGAGATTGGCACAAAAAAGGAACCATGCTCATGACACCTTGTTTCATTTTTAACGAGCTTGACATAGAAAAGGAATCATGCTCATAGCACCTTGTTTCATTTTTTAACGAGTTTGACACATGAAAAGAACTATGCTCATGGGACCTATTTCATTTTTTAACAAGCTTGACACAGGAAGATGACTATTCTCATAATGATATTGATCATGGCTTCCAAGACGGAAAATATTTGGAAGGAACAAATGCCAAGCGACACAACTTGATCATGGCTTCCAAGAGGTCTTCACTAGACAGAAAAACAATTCTCTGGCAGGAATACATGTCAAGGGACTCAACAGGGGTAGGAAGATCATGCTCCAATGTCCTTATTGAATGGTTCACCATGTCAACTACTAGATCTAAGTCAAAAGAAGTTGATCATATAGGGAGAGGTTCTTTTGCATCAGTAAGTGAAGGCATGCGATAAGTTTCCACATAATTAACCTATGGTGGGGGGATACCACTTATGTATAGGGAACATTCAGGGAGGTTGGATGGTTGGTAGTCATATCAGGGCAAACAAATGAAATATGGTCAAAAATCACAATGTTTCCATTATGAGGGAAAGAAATTAAGTAAAGAGTGTGGGTACAACAAATTTTATGGCATAGACATAGTCTCACCCAAGGAGGAAATTAAAATCCAAGGGGGCTTCGACTACCATAACATCAATATAGATAAATTTTCCTTCTAAGGTAATGATTAGATGAGGAAGGATCCTTAAAGGTTCAATGAATCTTTTTTTAAAATATAATAGATTTTGAGTAAAAAACACAAGCTGAGGGGAACCCAAAGCTTGCTAAGCGATTAAGGATAAAATACCAACAAAAGAACCTTCATCTACAATAGTGCAATGTATGTTCTTATCACAAGCCTTTACAATGATTTGGAAAGGGATGTAAGAAGGGAGACAAGGTTTTGTCATTCTATTCCAATCATAAGAAATAACCTCAATACTTGGAGGGGGTTCCATGGAAATGGGTGAAATACCCCCTTGTCAGGAAAGATCTGAATTAACAAAAATAACATGAGCGGTATTAACTACTCTCTAAAGGGAGAGTGTGATCGACCGACAATGGAATCAAATTGATCACTTCATCAACTAATGGTAGATTGAGAGAAAGCTTATGGTAACCAGTTGGAAGTTACTGATGAGAAATGATAAGGTTTTCCAACAATTTTGAGGCTTCATCCATATGAGGGAAAATGTGAGTTTGATGAATCTCTTCACATAACCTACAATGAAACCTAACTTTACCATTTTTCCCTAGAACCTTATAATCACTAGGGGATGGACCAACATCAAGTTGATGAGAATTCTTAGACCACACTTCTAAGACTTTAGGAATATCAGAACAATCGATAAGAAGGTGGTTACCCTTACAAAGTGTGCAAGGGAATTTGAGCTTGTTATGTATGTTGGAGGGTTCCTAAACATTATCAACACTCATAACAATGGTTGGTTGGTTACTCCCCAAATTATTTTGCTTCTTCTTCTTCTTCCTCTTCTTCTTAGCCTTCTGGTTACTAGTATTAAGACTTTCACTAGGAAAAGAAGAAGAAAGGGAAGAAGACATGATCGGTGAAGAAGGTAAAGGGTTAACATGAGGTTGGTGTTGTTGAGGTGGAGAACATGGTTTAGCTGGATCACTTTGGGTATTTGGGACCAACAAAGTTGGAAAAAACCATATCGGTAAACCTATCACAAGTTCGGGAAGGGACAATGTATCCATGTAAGGAGGACAAATATTTCCAAATTAAGAAAGGAAAAGTACTAGGATCCCAGTTAAAAGGTGTTTCTTGATTGGAAAACTCTAGAAATGTTTCCATCAAACTCAACATAAGGTCTATTAAATGGTAAAATAAACAACACACACTAGCAAAATAAGGAAGCAAATCACACAAAAAAATACAATAAACGTTTTGCAGTGAATTCACTAGTTGGCGATGGAATCCAACATTGTAGAGATCAATATGAAAAGTGGCTAGAGATAGATTCGATGGAACAAGTTATGTTGACAACATACTTAAGGGTCATGAAAGGGTGCAATTAACTTCACATATAGTGAAGCACCCTCCAAGAAGGCTTGAGTGAGTCTAGTTAAAGTTCATCCTAGGTACAACAAGGACTTCCCCCTAATCATCACCTTGTGTGATAGCCCTAGGATTATGGTCACTAAGGTCACCACCTATAACAACCTAGTCTAGGGGGACAATCGATAGTTGTATCTACATGCAAGAGTAGGGTATAAAAGCCTAAAATCTCCTTGAAATATCCCTCAAAATGAGGTAGTCCTTTCAAGTGACCCCCAAGTGAATTTTGACACCATTTGTAATGTGTGCAAGCAAATGCCACCGTAACCAACAAAGTAGGGTAGATTCCTTCATTGGGTTTGATGTGACCTTGTACTTGAATCCTATATAAGAGGAGCTTCCTAGAGATAAGATGTGGTAAATTGATTCTCTCCCTATCATAAGCTTCTATCTTTGTTTGCAAATTTCAACACCTATTCTAAATCCCTAAAACTAATATAATGTTGGTGTGACTATGATATAAGTATAAAAATATCTAATTGATTTTATTAAGCATTGATTTTAATATGTCGTTTACTCAAGAGGGTCCATGGAAATGAAGCCAATGATATTATGATTCGACTCCAAATCTAACATAGCAAATATATAAATGTAATATTTTTTTCAATTCGATGAATACTAACTACAATAAGGAGTGAGAGGTATCAAGAAAAGAACCAAGTATAACATTAAAAGCAAGAAACATGAACTACTCTTTGAATGAAAATCAAACAAGTTATATGATACATGATTGTTTGCCCTCCCGATCATGAGGGGGTAGTTTTTTTTAAATGCAAATTACTTTTATTAAAAATGCAATCTAAAAAATACTTCACCCATGAACTACAATACACAATTTTTCTTTTGTAAACTAAATATTTTATGGAAAGAAATAAGAACTCCTTTCCTTTTTTGCTAAAGCAAGTGTGGATCCTTCTATATCATTAAACCAAAAAGGTATAGTACATTTTTACAAGTGTGGAGCTTAAGAATTCCAAGTCAAAACCAAATAGAATCCCAAAGAAACTCAATCCCAAGGAAAACCAAACAAAAAATAACTCGGCTACTGGAAAGCTCATGAACTTTTCTCGCTTCACCGCGTCAAAAAGACCGAATAATAATGGTTCTGTCCCCCAAGATGTGCGAGCCCACTTAACCGTTGATCTTCATAAACTATATCCAACGGTTGATGTTGATATCGCAGTGGATAAATTGGATTGACATTAGTGAGCGGGGAAGGGCGGTTTTTAGTACCCTCACCTGCCACATGTTGGAAAATGTATGGTATCGCAGTGCTATCTCTAAAACTGTTTTCCCAATTAAAGCGGTGTGATTAGCCAGAAACTGCCTGGGGAACGGTATTCCAAGCCGAGACCCCGCATTCTTATCCATTCGACACCCGGAAACAGCAGGGCTCTTCCTGCATAGGTGGATCGTCCTTGTCTGAACCTGGAGCCCTGTAAAGAAGAGAGGTTTGTCACTTAACAAAAACCTGAGGGACTCGAGTCGCTCCCCCTAATAAGCAGAGAACATCCTTTCTCTAGCTCTGAGAATATGAGTGAGCCGACAAGGTTTTCTCCTTTGCACAGAACTGCTCATCCGAAATTGATGACACATGTAGGTGACTAAAGCAAAGGTCAAGTTAATTTGAATCCTAGTCTAGGGCTTTGTCACTAAACTCCAACTTATCATTTTCTACCTATTCCTGTAGAGTCACCTTTAACCTGCTTTGAGGCAGCTCATGCCATCTTGATGCCACTCTGTTCTCAATGTTGATAACACCTTGGTTGGCTAGAAAATCAGCTAATTCGTTCACCGACCTACGGACATGCTTAAAGCCTACAGTACGGAGGCTTTGAAGGTGGTGTTGAATCCATTGAAATGTTGAAAATAATACTGAGAGGGGGGGGTGAATCAGTATTATCAGGATAATTATTCTTTTTCAAAACAACTGAAATACGCTACTTCAATTTAATAAACCTGCGTATGTACGCGATTATACAGAAGGAAACCTGCGTATACAGAACATGATTTTACTTTACTTAATCTTTCTGATGATGATTGTTAGTCAGTGATGTAGAATCAAATAACAGTATCCAGAGACAGTAAAACAGAGCAGAAAGACAATCAGACACAAGAACACAAGATATAAGGTGGAAACCCAATGTGGGTGAAAACCACTTGCTGTAATTCGTCTCTATCTTTCTTTTAAAATAGAAAACTTCTTTTTACAATGTACTGGTGCAGTCTTCTTACCAGTACGCAGGCTGCAACCTGCAGAGAGCTACAACTCTCTCTCGTTCTCTAGTTTCTCCTGGAAGGGAGCAACAACCCCCTTTAGCTTTTGCACTAGCCAAGATACTAGTACGTAGGTGCTGGCCTACAGAAGGCTACAACCTTCTCTTTCTTCCAGGGACCACTTTTCATCAATTTTCAAACTGAAACCACACAGCAGAAACAGAACCCAAAACATAGCAACAATAAGCAGAAACAGCTAGATCACAACTTAATGCATATACGCATTTTCAACAGTCTGCAACTTGCGTGCATACGCATTTGCGTATGGAACAACCTGCGTATACGCGCCTTTACTTCTCTTAAACTGTGTGTATATGCGCCTTCGCTTTACCGAACCTGCATACAGATCTATAACGGACAACACACTTTTCCAGATATTCAATCACTAATTATCCCAGATTATAGATCAGATAAGCGCCACATCAAGCAGATCAAAATCATACAGAGGTACTATCATTTAGGCTTAAAGATTATGACCCATGAATAGACCTTATCCTTCCTTTTGTGCTAAGGTTCCTCCTTCCTCCAGATCCAGATCTGCGTCACCATCCAATATACCAGCTCTAGCACTTCTTCAGATCTTCAACAATGATCCAGATGGTAATTTGTCACAAGATCTCCTTCCTCTTTTATAGTCCTAGGCCTTCCCCAATACCATGGTTCAAAACCATAACATTTCAATACCATGACCCCAAAACAATGGATTGACACAATTGAAGAGACGCCATGGTCCAAAACATAGGTTCAAGTTCCAAGATCTAACTGCCATGGACCAAAAGAATGATCACCAACATGTACGCGCTTTTGTAAAGTATAACCCGCGTGTATACGCGCCTTCGTCTAGATGAACCTGCGTATATGTCGTTTTCTACTTTCTGAGTGCCTGAACTGAGATCTGTTACCAAAGAAGGTTGCCATCAAGGACAACACCTGTGCCATAGCTCCAAACCTGTGCCATAATGCCAACAATCTCCCCCTTTGGACTTGATGGCAACACCAAGATCCAAGATCATTCCCCCCCTTTGTCATCAAGGGAAAAGGGTTGTGCTCCCCCTGAGTATATGCTGAAATTTTCTGTGCTGACCATGCTCCCCCTGACTGTAGGTAAGATCTGCAAAAGGATGTTCTTGAAGAAGAACCGAGACTTGTGTAATAATACAAGACCTTCCTATCATCATAAGACTTAGTACATACATCCATCACCCAACCAAGTGGGGATCATCTATCCAACTGAGTGGAATACATCAGAAATTTACATATGATGACCAAATAGATTGCAGCTTCATCCCAGGCATAGTGGGGAAACCAATATAGGCCGTTACATGACCTTGACACCATATAAGAAAGAGACACATGACATAGAGACAAATATTGAAAATATCAACAACTAATAGCAGCAACAACTGACAATGATCATTCAGATCAGCAACCAAGATTTCCTTTTGTTCGCCTTCTGCCTTTGTTCTACCTGAAATCAACAACAGCTATGCACTAGAACCAAAAGCTTCTAAACAAATGCCAACAGTGCATAATTTAGAAGAATATTTGCTCCCCCTGAACCTGTGTCGGATGGTCTCTGACAGACCCCTATCAAAATATCTTCAACCAGAGCCTGCTCTTTCTGATATCCATCAAGCCTTCATATACGCTCCTTTCTCTGTACTGACCGACGTATGTACGCAGATACTCCTTATCCAACACGCATACACCCAATTTTCTCTGAAGATTTAACAACAAGATGATATATCCATAACTCCCAGCTTCTGTATGAGATATTCAAAAGTTTCCCTGGGCAGTGGTTTGGTGAAAATGTCAGCAACTTGTTCCTTAGAAGGAACATACTCCAATTTGACCTTTTGTTCCAACACTTTATCCCGAAGGAAGTGATACTTGATCGGTATATGCTTGGTTTTTGAATGCATGAAATGATTTTTTGAAATGTTGATTGCACTTGTATTATCACATAAGATGGGGATAGGTGGTGTACAAGTGATTTGAAAATCCTGCAAGGTCTGCATCATCCAAAGGAGTTGAGTGCGGCAAGATGCAGCTGCCACATATTCTGCTTCAGTTGTAGATAAGGCAATCGAACTCTGTTTCTTGCTGAACCAGGATACTAATCTGGAACCCATAAAGAATGCTCCACCACTTGTGCTCTTCCTGTCATCCATGCTTCCGGCCCAATCTGCATCTGTATAAGCATGAAGTGTGAGATCTGTATCTCTAGGATACCATAAGCCATAGTTTTGAGTCCCTTGAAGATATTTGAAAATCCTCTTCACTGCTTGAAGATGAGTTTGCTTTGGATTTGCCTGAAATCTCCCAACTATTCCCACTGCATGCATGATGTCTAGTTGGGTACCTGTCAAATAAAGTAAACTTCCAATCATAGACCTGTAGGTTGGTTGATGCACAGATGTTGATTCATCATTTGCATTGAGACTGCATCCTGTAACCATGGGAGTACATACTGGTTTTGCATCTTCCAAGCCATATTTCTTCAAAATCTGTTTGAGATACTTGGTTTGAGATAAGAAGATTCCTCCTTCCTTTTGTTGGATTTGC